>MJUU01052815.1:26284-50240 GCA_002080025.1 Modiolus philippinarum | reverse complement strand
TTTTTTGTTAGAAAATTGTAAAAGAAGTAATTTAAGCAAAAAAGATTGATAGGTTACCGATGCAGTTATTTAGATCCAAGTGTATGAAAAATTGGCGGGAAACGGAACTCCTCTGCATTTTTCATAGGTTTAACAGGGGGACTGTTTATACAATAATGAATGTGAAAAAATAACATCAACTGAATAAAATTTTGTCAAAATGCTCCAAAAGGTGTAAAGAATGAAATAAAGGAAAAAGATTAAGGGGTCATCGGGCAAAAGATTTTTAAGCTTTTCAATGGATAAAACCAGAGAAGTCCAAAAATCTGACAGAAATACATAAATATGACCAGCGAACATCCTTAAGTCTTTAAAATGTTCCAATCTAATATATGTAGTGATATAGAAGTAGAATTTAAGTTGTTTTGATCATTTTTTTTATTTCTTTTGTCAATTTTGTAGTCTGTATCTTCTGCAGAAATATTTCGACATCTTTTGTCCCTCAATTCAGATAAATTCTAAATATTTGGAAGTCCATAAACTCAAAGATGTTTAAAAACAGAGAACAAATAACCAATATGATCAAAATGGAAAGCCAAAATCAGCTAAGGACAAAGTCTCGTATGAGGGAGATACTCCATAGTTTTAAAAAGAAAATTACACAAAAAATAGATATTGCATGTTTATAAATAAATCTGCTTTCGTGTCATCATCGAAGTACTGACTACTGGGCTGATGAATGCCTTCGGGGACTTAAGTCCACCAGCAGGGGCATCGGCCAAGTGGTAACAAATAACTAAATATATACCGAACGGCATGGATGTATTTTGTTTCATTTATAAAATTTTCAATCTTCTTTCATTTTCATTCAATTTTCGTATTCATAAGTACAGTTTTTAGTATTTGTTTTAGAATAAGATAAATCTTCTTACAACAAATGTAAAGTAATCAATACTTAAATATCTTTTCTGAATATCACTTTATCGGAAAATTAAATGACATATTTACTACATGTATGTGAGCATAATACAAATCGATGGAAATAATGTAAAATAAATCTTTAAAAAATGATAACAGATAAATAGTACAAAAACTTGCCAGAATTTACATTCGGTGGAAAAGGTCATGACTACGCTAGATTAGTATTCTAATACATCGACAAACGAATACCGAAGCAAGAACGAGGAAAGGGGAAATTCTAAAATCATAAATCCAAAATCAAACACGAATTGAGACAGTATGACAAAGACATAACAAACAAACAAAACTGAACAAAAACGTCACAAAACTAAAGCACTAGAAGTGTGAACCCCTATAAAAACTGAGGTATCATCATGTGCTCCGGAAGGGTAAGCATGATCTGCTCCACGCATGGCACCCGTCACACAACCAGCTAGAATATAGTTTTGAAAGATCAGTTTGATGACTGATTGGTAGTTGTCATTTTCTAACCCTTAGACAAAACCAATTAAAACCCATGGTACGTGTCACTTCTCTAACCCCTAAACAGTACGTAAAAGTGGAAACATCTATATTTTTTTTACCTCTGTTAGCAAAAATAAAAATGCAGACAAGGATGAATGAAATGTGACGCAGGTTAAATATATAAATAAATAAATAAATACTTTATTATTCAAATTAAAGGGCCCATAAAGAGCAAATAATTACATACATTGATTTTAACATTAACATATATGTAAAGATTATAATGAGAGAAAAAACGGCCGAGAAAAATATTTAGTACAAAAATTTCTTTCAGTTATGACCACGTCATTAACATTACAAAAATCGGAAATAGAGGTGATTCATGAATTGTGTTTCAGGAAACGTAATTTGATAATTGTTTACCAGATCCGTATTTTTATCATTACAGATGTTTTAATGTAAAAATCAAACTTCTACTAGACATAAGTATTTCTAATGAAATGTGCATCTTTCCCGAATCATCTGATTTTGCATACTCCAAAATCATGTGTTCTGAGTCCACGTAGGTTTCCTCGAGGAAAGTACTATGATGAACACTAACAAACAATATACTATAAACAAATTAATTTTTGCGAGCGATTTATTTTCGCAATCTTCGTGAAAACATTGTGGAAATAAATTTTCGTGAATATTTCTAACCCTTGTATCAATGCATCAACCGAAACAGAAAATCGCAAAAAATATAACACCGCGAAGTCCACAAAGGCAGACAAAACGCGAAATAAAGTATGCGCGAAAATAAGTGGTTTGAAGGGTTATGTATTAAAACATCAAAATAAATAAAATATGATAAACAGTAGGCTAAAACAATACTAGTATAAGTTTATAAGGGTTAGATAATCTTGATGGCAAATATCATTTCATTTACTTCAAAAGAAAATATTTTTGAACGACCCAATAATTTATCTATCAAGACATCATGTTTAGATCAAGGTCTGAGTTTTCTTATGATTTAGTTTTCCGAAAACTTAATTTTTTAGATAATTTCAGTAATAGGTAAAATGTTCAATTTGATAAAATCTGTGATTTGCACCAATGACAATAAAGTTATACATGTCTTTCACTTAGTCATTTTTCTTCAAAATCGAATTGTAGGAAATGAATCTTTAATCGCTTTTGTGATGAGTAGATGAATATTTCTACTTCCATTTTCGTTAAAAATCAGCTACAAATGGTCGCTTGATCCGCTGAGAAGTTTTACGGTCGATATCGCGATCTTGTGGACCGCTAAGGGACATCTGTTTCCCAGATGATAACAGATCTTTGTCTTTGCCACTTAGTTCGTTTTTCCCCTACCGGATTTGACTTAACTTCCGGAGATGACATGTTCAACACGGTGGGTGTCTTATAAGAAGCAGGAGATGCTTACTCTACCGGTGCACCTGATCTCACCAATGTTTTTTCATTGGGTTCGTGTTGTATATTTTTGTATGTGTGTGTGTCTCCATTTTTCTTTTCTGTGCCGTACTCATGTTATGTCTTAGTTTCTTTAATTTTCTGATGTTGCTATTGTCCTTTGATTGTTCGTTTTAGACTGAAGGTTCGGTTCTCACTTACTTTAAATAATTATACCAAATCAAATCAAATATTTTCTAATGAAACTAAAATAACTAATTTAACTAAAATAAGTGAGAACCGAACAGCCAATCCAAAAACGAATAATTAGAGGACAATGGCAACATCGGAAACACCAAGTAACAATGAAAGACAGCACACGAGTTCGGCGGAAAAAGAAATTAAAAGACACACATACAAAGCTGAACAACATGGACCCAATAAAAAACATGGATAGGATAAGGTGCACCAGTAGAGTAAGGAATTTACGGAGTCTTGAAGAGGGTTCTTCTTACATGTTATCACACATATAAATATTGAAATTTACTTTTCATGATTAGGTTATTTTTTGCTTTCACATACAGAAATCTTTGGAAACACATATCACGCATATTTTAGGGGTTAAGGGGTATTTTTGAAATAATAATTCACGAAATTAAATTAACACGATACCCCATGGTACCGCTTAGATCGTTTCTATCCACCTTTTTGAAAACGTTGTCTTCATTATGTTACACTAAAATGGATGACATAAGAGTTCGAAGGTAATTGAAAGTTCAAGACACTATCGATCACTTTATGTAAACTTGAAACTTGAAGAATTCCCAGTAAGTAATAGACGTAGTGGGTCTCTTATCATACTTTAGGGACATGGAATTAACCAGATAAAGTCAAAGATGCCATGCCATTAACTATTAGAAACTTATCTTAGAAACTTGTCTTCGTCAGTTATGTTTGTGGTACCTACCTGTCCTTGTCTATGTTTGAATACTAAAGTGATCACAAAAGCTTTTCAAAATTTTACCTTGCCACTGTTGGAGGGTTAGAGAAGTTACACGTACCATGGTTTTTATTTGGTTTTGTCTCAGGGTTAGAAAATGACAATAACAAATCTGTTACCTAAGAGATATTTCAAAACATATGCCTCACTGACCATGTGACGGTTGCTGTATACAGAGCAGGACATGCTTACTCTTACGGAGCACCTGGTATCGCTCTTTTTGAGAGTTCACGCTGTTAGTGCTTAAGTTTATTGTTGCATTTGTAGTGTTTGTGTTTTTTGGTTGTGTAGCGTCTCTGGTCTTTCGTCTTATGGTGTTTTTGCTTTTGTTTTGTCTCTGGACTTTGATGTATGTTATATTGTTCTTTGTTACTTCTTTATTCTACTGCCGTCGTTTATCTTATCAGTACAAACTATGAAAAAGAGAGGAAATGGGGTAAATGTCAAGGAGACAACATCCCATATCCAGATTAAAACGACCCAAAACAAAGCATATAGGGGTCACCGTACGGTCTTCAACACAGTGAGGAACTTACACCAGATAGCAAGCCCTAAATGGCCCAAAAAAGGTAAAAAAGTGAATAAATCAATGGAAACAAACCACATCCGAATAACCCAAATATCAAGAAACTAAAATTTTATAAAAAGACAAGGACAAGCTGTATGGACAGAATGGTTCTACTTAAATCATGTGTTTGTACAGTTTTATTGCCAAACCATATCCAAAAAGAGTGGACATCACGTGACTTGTATGATGTAACTTCCGGTAACATTAAGACTGTAAAGGCCACATAGAAAAATCACGACACGATGAACAAAATGTCAAATAACTTATTATTGAAATATTTATGCAAATGTTTGCAGATCGACTGATATTCTATAATGATTCTTGGAAACATTTATCAAATTGATGACAGTTTACATTAAATATAAATTACGTCCCTAAGTATTTGAAAATGTTGTTGTTTTGGCGTGATATCGCTAGTAGATTTTAACTAAAATACCGAAACCACTTGTCCCTTAGAGCGGTTTTATCTCAATAATGACATACTTTTAAAGCATTTTGCAGATATCTGCATATTCCTGAAATGTTCATCTAAATAGAATCGTACTTGTTTTCAGTTTAATTTTAGATTTAGTTTCGTCCAATTTCATTCAAAGTTTGCCTTCTCCCGTCCAATATTTGCAAATTAACATGGCGTAACTTGAACCGGAAGTATCTATGTTGTGTTTTTCTAGTGTACTTTCTATGTTTTAGTTTCCTAACTATCTTCGTTAATAAAAAAATATATCTTTTGTGAATATGAAGCATTTATTTTATTTTGGTCCCGAAACCGTGTATTTGTCATATTTTAGCCGTGCTTTTAGCTAAAATTTTAGGCCCAATTACATCTCTTAATAATAAAAAAATAGTATTGAGTCTTCTATTTTTCCTGAAAAGCTTAAAGTGGCTCAAGTAAGACCATTATTTAAAAAAAATAATATGCTTGATAAAAGTAATTACCGTCCAGTTAGTGTCTCCCAACCCTCTCAAAGCTCTATGAACGAGCCATTTTTGAACAACTAAGATTTTTTTAATCAACATTTTAATCCCTTGCTTTCGGCCTTTATATCAGGTTATGGCTGTAATACAGTACTTTTAAAAATAATAGAGGATTGGAAGAAAGCTCTGGATGATAATAAATATGTGGCAGCATGAATTACTATTGTTAAAACTTAAAGCATATGGTTTGTCAAATTGTTCTATAGATCTTTTAAAAAGTTATCTAAGTCAAAGAAAACAATGTATAAAAATAAATAATATTTGTAGTAATTTTGAAACTTTGTATAAAGGTGTACCACAAGGCTCCATCCTTGAACCCGTACTTTTTAACATTTTTGTAAACGATATTTTTTATGTTGTAGATTATAGTACTATTTATAACTATGCTGATGATAATACGCTTATGATGTAAAAAATGTTATTCAAAATTTAGAAAATGACAGTCTAAAAATGCTGGATTGGTTTGATTATAATTTTATGAAAGCTAATCCAGATAAATTTCAAGCTTTGGCTCTGGGAAAAAAAATGTTTTGATCAGGAAATTGTATTTAATTTAAACGGCAATATGATTGCGTGTGAAGAAGACGTAAAACTTCTTGGTGTTACAATTGATTACAAGTTAAATTTTGACAAACACATATCTGAAATTTGTAAAAAGGCCTCTTGGCAACTTAATGTTCTGAAACGGATAGGGAAATTTTTAAATAGGCTTGGTAGAATTACTATATATTACTCTTTTATTTTATCAAATCTAAGTTATTGTCCAATAACATGGCATTTTTTCCGGTGAGAAAAATACAGCTAAAATAGAAAAAGTACAGGAAAGATCTTTACGTTTTGTTTACAATGCTCATACCAGTACTTATGAAGATTTATTGAAATTGTCAAAATTACCATCATTAAAAATACGCAGATTAAGATCGATTGCTATTGAAACTTTTAAAATAGTAAATAAACAAACACCATCTTATTTACATGATTTTATAAATATAAAGAAACATAATTATTCTTTTAGATACAGCAACACAGCAGAAATACCACAAGTAAGAACTAGTAGGTATGGTATTAAAAGTTTTCGATACTCTACTGCTAAAATATGGAATGAGTTACCACAACATCTAAGACATGAAACAAATTTAAATCAATTTTCAAAATTAATCAGGACATGGAGTGGTAGCTCATGTAGCTGTAGGGCATGCCAATAAATTAGCTTATAGTGCTTAATGCTTAGCTTTTATTACTAAAACTGCCAGCTTAAATGTTTTAATCTTTAAATGCAAAATTTTTGTGTTTATATGTGCTGTATTATTGTGCTATGTGTATGTGTAAATGTACTTGATGTGTGATTGTATTGTCATGTATGTTTTATCTGTTGTTGTTGTTATGTTTTATAGACGATGTAAAAGCTCAATAGAGCTTATGTTATTTATACGTATTCTCGTCTTTAAATAAAGCTTTGACTTGACTTGACTTTGACTTAAATCATTTCAGACTATCAGAGACAATATGTGTAATGTAAATTCCATGCCGTGTCTTTGCAAAGGTATTTTGTCAGGTGAATGTGTGTATATGTGTACATACTACTGTTGTAGAAGAACATCTTCAGTCTGTATCAATGATTACGCAATCGCTTGATTGTTTATTACGTAAACAGGTAAAGGGGGTCATAAAATTATTGGCCAGTCTTGTCTTGTTGATTACACAGGTTTGCCCCTAGGTGATCTACAGGTAGATTTAAATGTACACTTGCAGTTAGGACAGTTATCATGATCGTTTCATATCAAAATGAAAATTGTATAGATTTTACTGTGCATTGAAAATATGCGAAAAAAATATTTTAGATGAAATTTAAAACGTTTTTGGTAATAAGCGTGATCAGATATTATTAAAAAAATACATTTAAGTTTTTTGTTGAGTACATAAATATTGTAAGGAATTCTATAAGAAAATATTAATTCAAAAGATACTGAATTATATATTTTATAAATATGTATAATACGGTCGTCAGCAGTTGAGCAATTAAATATGTAACCCGGATCACGGTAATTCAATTGGAGTTATCTACCCTAATTAAGACCGATAAATTGAACATGCCTGCAAATTTCACTGATAGAAGATAACTCTCCTATGGAAATAACTTTACAATATACTTGACTTTTTATAACACGTTGTTGTTTTGTACTTACAGTACATTTATATCATCTGAAATTAAAATTTGAAAGATAATTTAGAACAAATCGCTTATAAGATCCATAACAACAACTCAACAAAGAGACGAAAAGAGAGCTTGGAAATAGGAAAATACTCGTTAGCTTTAAAAATTGGTTTTATTTTAAAACCAGTATCGAAGTACGGGACAACTGAAAATAGTAACAAAGATAATTTCGAAACTTTTAACTGAGAAAACAAACATTAGCATGACAAAGTATAAAATATCAAATTCATTCTACAAATTTTATTATAATCAAGTACAGTTAAATCAATAGATAAAATACTACATATACTGTACTAATGGTAATTTTTTTTTCTCTGGTTGTGTTTCATTGATGCAAACCATAACAAACTGAACGGCTCTAAAGAAACTAAGTTGTTTCTACTTTATATTACGCGTATAGTTGTCCGTTGTTCTAAAAGACCTTAAAAATAAATAAATAAATTAGTTGCCAAGGTAAGAGGACAACGCTTTTTTCAGCTTAATTTTCTTGTGGAATTACCTTAACATAATTTTAAATTCACAACGATTTTGCCAAAATTTTACAGGATAGCTATTGTAGACGCTGTCACCAAAGAGAAAAGAAGAGAAATTATTTCCAACTAGCTCAAAAGGACCGAGAGATTTTAACATTTTACAATTAAAAAAATTGAATTAATAGTAACTGAAATAACTTATAAAGAAAAAAAATAAAACCAATTCGGAAACCTCAATGACCAAGATTTTTGTCCGAAAGACTACAACTACTTGATAATATGTTCGGATACACATTAGCCACTGAAAACACGGGAAAAAAGCAAATGAAATTATTTATTTGGCTCAAGTTTCTATCAAAATAATTATATTGCATTTTATTCAGATGCAACAGAAGGGTCCAACTACAAATTACTGATATAAGAAGTGAGAATGAAAAATTACTGATTTTATATTGCTATGTACGGTCTATGATAAAATGAAAAAAAAAGTTTTAATACAGTTATTTAGCGCATTTTCATTATCCAAATTTTGATCTTTGTCACATTAAGTTGTTTTATGTCAGAAAGATGCCTCCTATTCAGGAATTTTGATCTTGCAAATGTACTTTTCAAATGAAAAAATACGCAGTTTTGTATTTCCAATCATTTCTATTATAACACTTATGTCAATGAATATGCCAGTCGTTGTAACATATTTTTTGAAGTCCGTATATTAATTCCGAAAATACTGTGTACTGCTTTTTTAAATACTACGGAGATTTTTTTTTTATAGTTTACAGAAATGGGGATTCGTGTATAAAGCATGGTTGCTTTTGAAAAATCTAACTACTTCAAGTTGCTTACGATGGGACTGATTGAAATATATGTCCTTTATTTAGGTCTTTTAAACCTTCTTTTAAACCTTCTTCTTAACCTTCAACATATGAGAGATTTAAAAGTTCAGATAAAAAAGTACAATTGTGAAACATTTTCCGAAAATCGGGTCAAATAACTAAATACCGAAGTTACTGAAGTCAAACCCACGTTTACTTTGGTCACTTTCATGCGTCAAAAGAAACACAAATTGTGCTGATTATAGCACAAAAAAAATTATATAAGGACAATATTTCCTTAAATCTATCTCAGAATCTTTAAAGCGATGAATAAAAATTTCGGGTATACTGTTCATTTACAAAAAAAAAGAAAAGAAAAACAGTAAAGACTGATAAAAGAACATGACCTGGCACTATAGCTTAAGAGGGTTAATCTCATTTATCTCAGTACTAAATTATGACAAAAGGGACGACTTTACTTTCAAAACTATCAATTTCCTTCACATTAATATTCCAACCTTTCCTGTTTACAGAGTGTATGTTATACAGTTGATTCGTTACGCGAGCACCAATTATGCAGACTGCAGACTTTCTCATTAGGAGAGTAATCTCCGTGACCGCCTTTTTAATCAAGATGAAGAACAAAAATAAAACCGTTGGTCCATTGCTTGGCTCTGCCATGCCATTTATTTAAAGATACTTCGTGGCATGTGCAAATACTCCATATCGTTTTATTATTTATAAAAACAAAGACAAAAAAATCAAACAAAAGAACAAACAAACAAACAAAAACAAAAACAAAAACAAACAAAAAAAAAAACAAAAACAAAAACAAAAACAAAAAAACAAAAACAAAAACAAAAAACAAAAACAAAAAAAAAAACCAAAAAAACAAAAAACAAAAAACAAAACAAAAAAAAATAAAAAACAAAAACAAAAACAAAAAAATCCATCTTATATTTCTGACCGAGCTGTGATTTAAGATTCATTTTTTTGCTAAACTGGTATGAACACTTCTCTTCAATGTCTACGACCTTTCTTAAGCACTTTCTAACTAGCTCAAAAGGACCGAGAGATTCTGCTAAGTAAGGTTACTGTATAGAGACTGAAACCAGAATATCTCTAAAGTGAAAAAAGTTGAAACCAAGGAAAATACTAGGGAATGTCTATTTAAAAAAGTTACAATAGAAATTGAAACGAAAGAGAATACAAGGTAATATTCTTATATTAAATTAATGGAGAAATTGAAGGAAATGCCCTTGAATTCCATTGAAGTTAATTCCTTTGAATTTACACCGTAGGAAATACCACGGAATATAGATCAAATGAAGTTGTCAAATGTGAATATTAATTTTTATGTCACATGGCGAAGAAACAGAGACAATAATGCGGCACGATATACAAAATCCCCGGAAACTGCTATGACCCTGAACTTCATCCTAAAACCTTTTGATGATATTTTTTGGGTACCCACTAGATACGTCATACACATGAAAGGTGCAAATGGTTAAAAAAAACTCCGAATGATAGAAGTATAGCATTAACTAAAATAACAAATCTTCTTTACTGTAATTTACTTTTCAGATAAAGGACTGCCATTTAATGAAAAAGAAACACGAAAACTGGAAAGAGTCCATTGTTTATTTGTGCAGTATACTTTCCCTAAAGGACTTCACAGATCATATACAACCCGTTTTAAGTTCAACCTAGATTGACTCCTTACATTGTGACAGGTTCGAATTCTTGGGACACACAACCATGAGTAACTGATTTCTCAGTTTCGGTAACAAGAGTTCACATATTCGGCTTTGGTTTTGAATGGTTTTGAAATGTTGGAATATAAAATTACCAAAGTTGAATGATATATTTCAAATTTTTAATGTTTTTTTATGTTTCATGTCTTTGTTTAGTTGTGAATTTTAGAAGTTACTGAGTATTCTAAAATGACTCCTGAAGGAGCAAGTAACTACAAATAAAATAAATAGTGAAAATGAAAAATGTACGATAATGAATTACTGTTTTTACATTTCTATTTACTGTCATTTTAGAATGGAAAAAAAACTGTTATTATACAGTTTATTTGGAAAAGTGATTTCATTTGAATTTTGAACTCTGTTTCATTAAGTTATTTTATGTGAAATTGCCTCATATTCAGTTAGTGTGATCGTCCAAGTTCACTTTTCTAATGAAAAAAAAAATACGCAGATTTGTATTTCCTATCATTCCTATTATTACACTCATGTCAATGAATATACCAGTCATTGTAAGATTTTTTCGTCAAAGTCGTATACAATTCCGAAATACTGTGTACTGCTTTTTGTACTTTTATAATTTTAGGAAATAGTGATTCGTATATAAAGAATGATTGGTTTGACGAATCTAACTACTTTGCGCACGGTGGGACAGGTTGAACTAGAGCTGTCGCCGAATGGCAGCCAGTTATATCCCCCCCCCCCTGCTAATTGAACCCTGAATCAATATGGCAAGAGTAAATCTAATTGTGTGGCGACACAATACAGTTGTGGATACAATACAAATCTGGACACAATACAAGTATGCACACAATGATATACCTCCCCTTTTCTAAAATATTTAAAGATGAGTTATCTCCCCTTCAAAATTTCGGACAGCAACTATATGACTTCATGCATATCTGCAGGTGGTATACTACAACGGTATAACATTTCATCGAAATCAAAGCAGCCGTTTAGTAGAACATGATTTGACAAGGTTCGCCCCCTTTTTTTCTATAAAATATTCAAGGACAAATTATCTCCCCTTTAAAATTTCAGACAGCAACCATATTACTTCATGCACGTCTTGAGGTGGTGTACTACAACTGTGTAACATTTCACCAAAATCCAAGCAGCCATTTAGGAGAACATGCGCTGACAAGGTTCGTTCACCCCCTGTTTCCAGAAAATATTCAAAGACGAATTACCCCTTCCAAATTTTGGGCAGCAACCATGTTATTTCATGCACATCTTCAGGTAGTGTACTACATCTGTGTAACATTCCATCAAAATCCAAGCAGCTGTTTAGGAGGACATGCGCTGACAAGGTTCTTGGACGGACAGACAGACGGACAGACAGACAGACGGACGGACAGGATGATTCCTATAACCCCCAAAACTTTGTTTGCAGGGGTTATAAATATGTGTCCTTTATATAGGTCTTATCCGTCTTCTTAACCTTCAACATACGAGAGATTTTAAAGTTTAGATACAAAAGTACAATTGTGAAATATTTTCCGAAAATCGGATCAAACCCAATTTCACTTTGGTCAATTCCATGCGGCCAAAGATACACACATTGTTTTTCTTAAAACATAAAAAATTATATAAGCACATCATTTCCCGAAAATCTGTCTTAGAATCTTTAATGCGTTGAATACAATATTATAGGTCTACCGTTCATTTACAAAAAAGAAAACCAAAAAGTGCGAAGACTGATAAATGAAAATAACATGGTCGATAGCTTACGATGATTAATCTCATCTAGCATACATATGTCCTTCATATATACATTTCCTATGAAATCTCAGAATGTCGCTCTAGTTCATTCTGCAAAGTTTTAAAAGTTAACAAAACAGAAACAACAGAGACCGCTTCTTTTTTTGGAAACGATAGAGAGCGATGGATCTAACGATCTACATCTTTTTAGAATTGCATCCAGAATTTGACAAAAAAATCTCAGTACTAAATTATGACAAAAGCGACGACTTCAATTTCTAAACTTTCAATTTCCTTCCCATTAATGTTCAAACATTTCCTGCTTACGGTGTGAATGCTACACAAATGATTCGTTACGCGAACACCAATTATGCAGACTTTCAAAATAGGATACTGTAAACGTGGAAATTTTCGCGTGGGGGTTATTTTCGCTATATTCGCGATCAAGAAAAAAATCAAGTTTGATTTTGAAGCGACCTATGTAAAAGCAATGACATTGTCGAATATGAAAGGCCTTGAGCGCAAAAATGACCCCCTCGCGAAATGTTTGTTACACAAAATCGCGAAAATAGCACCCCGCGAAAATTTCCACGTTTACAGTAGTTGTCTCTGTGACCAAAAAAAAATCATCTCATACGTTCATTTTAAAAGTTTAATATCTGTCCCTTGTGAAAATGTTGAAGTTTCTGACCGGGCTGTGATTCAAGATTCATTTTTTGATAAACTTGAATGAACATGTCTCTTCACTGTCTATGGCCTTTCATAAGCAGTTGCTGTCGATTTCTACCGGCCACTACAACAATGGCAGGTGAGATTAAAACCAGTTTCAATTATCATTTCTTTAGAAATGCCTGTGCCAAGTCAGAACCATTGCCGTTGAAAACGTATCGGATGACCATTTAAAAAAAAGGTAAAAACAATATCTAAAGGTTAGAAATTTCAAATGTATAGAAAAACACTACGGAATGTCTATTTTAAAAAAGTTACAACTTTGGTTAGATTTGTTTTAGAGGAGAGTGGCCAAAGTACTGGCATTGGGTTAATGAATACCCTCGGGGACTAACAGTCCACTAGCAGTGGCATTGGCCCAGTGGTAATAAATAACTAAATACCGAGCTTACAGTAAATTTTGTTTCTGCATATGGCCATTTCGACAACTTGTGTCTCTTCAGTGCAGACATAATCTAAACATTTGGAAGACCATAAACTCAAATATGTTTAAAAACTGATAAAGAACAAATAACCAATATGACCTAAATGACAAGAAAATTAAGATATAAATGTAATTGTAGCTTTTGTAAGAAAATAAAAAGCAAGTAAAAATTTGTTTATAACCCAAATTTGATAAGAGACAAGTCCTCTCCTGTATATATATATATATATATATATATATATATATATATATATATATATATAAAACTATAGAAAACATGGCTTACTCATATTCCTTCATTGTTTAAGTGAAATAAGAACAATTTTTTTCAGTAAGGGATACAAGAAAAGGAAAGATTTACGTGGAATAAAAAGTAGTACAAAATTGTATTCAGAATAATTATAAAACTTATTGGTGAACGGTTTTGTTTACATTTAGACATCAACAGCTTAGGGGATTCCAATATCAAATATCCAAGCAAGTCTGAACTAAAATATCCCTTTGAAAATTAAAAGATATCCTAATAATTTCTGACATATCCCGTATCTTATTGTCATAATATCCAATACCTCTGTCAGTTTTATCTTAACATCCCATATCCCATTGTTAAAAGTACTAAATACCAATATCCCCGTCAGTTTCATCTAAATATCCCATTGTTAAAAGCAGTAGATACCCATATCCCCGTTAGTTTTATTTAAATATCCCATATCCCATTGTTAAGAGTAGTAAATACCATATCCCAGTATACACTAAACAAGCCTTATAACTCTTATAGAAAATTTGTATATTGAAGAATCTCTGTATGATTACATAAATCCAAACTTGTCATTTAGGTCTGCATCAATGATAAACCGTTTTGGTGTATACTTGAAGATAAACAAAGCGCAAAGAAGTGCAATAACAGTGAGTATGGTAAGTACAAAAGGTCATTATCATATGTAACAAATAACACCAATAATCAATAACAAGATGTTACCAATAGGAAATAGCAGTAAATCATGAACTTTATGTCCGGAAACTTACTTTGATAAGAATATTAATAAACAGAGCTGTGACCTTGTTTTTTATATAGGGTTTTCTTATGAAAAACGTAAACGTTTTGGTATTTTAAATGAAATTTGTGATTGTTAAAATTACAATTTCTTTTGCCAAATCGTGCAAAATTTTATTTTCAATTTCCAGGGTACCATCGTACAACGATGTTTGGAATCTAGAGTCCAAAGGAACAAAACGTAATAAAAAGTCAATTTCTTTGTTAAAACCCTCCTTGCTCCTTGCAAGAAGCGCATAAATAATTCTAACTTTTTGTGTAATTTGACATTGTACGACTGTCGCAGTATACAGGGATCGACGACATGGAACGTTGGATTTTCAAGCAATCATTTTTTATTTGAAGATTTAAAGTATTATAAGTATTTTGGATTCACATTAATTGATTTGAAATCCTTGGAAAAAAATGAAATTGCAATATTCCCCTAAAAAACAGCCGAAGTTTGAAATAACACACACACACAGAGAGAGAGAGAGAGAGAGAGAGAGAGAGAGAGACAGAATGTGAAAGTGTAGCATAAAAACTAACATATTACAACAAATCATTATATACTGTATATCTTTAAATCAAAACATCAAGGTCAATAAAACACAAACAAGAGAGANAGAGAGAGAGAGAGAGAGAGAGAGAGAGAGAGAGAGAGAGAGAACACTAAATGTGAAAGTGTAGCATAAAAACTAACATATTACAACAAATCATTATATACTGTATATCTTTAAATCAAAACATCAAGGTCAATAGAACATAATGAAGTTAAAGAACAACAACTTTTCCATGGGTTCAGTCACCTTACTGGGATATATCATTTCACCATTTTAAAAGCAAAATATTTTAAATGACCTCGTGTCTACCTAGACATCATGCTTAGATCAAGGTTTCAGTTTTCTTTCTTTTTCAGAAAACTTGATTTTCAGAAAATTTTGAAAGAAGTCAATATGTTCAATCCGGTACAAACGTGACTTGTGTTCTTGATCCCCATACTTATATTTTTTCATGTCTTTTACTTAGTTCTTTTTTTTCAAAATCGATTTTTTGGCATAATAAAAAAATCTTCTGGGTCTTTTGTACTGACGAAATGTATCTTTTTTCTTCTGTTTTGTTAAATTATGTCAATCAATCATTGAATAAATAACAAATCATATAAAATATTTGTATTGTCATAAAGCTAACATACAAGTTTTTGACAAGAAAAAATAAAACTTAACAAGCAAGGAGTAAAAAATTCAACAAAATTATGAATCCCGTCTCCTTGGTTCTATTGACCGTTATATAAAGGATTCTATTTCTCTACTTGATTTAGCATTGATGAACAATTTTAATTTAATTTTTTTTTATTTCTAGTCAAAGTATTTACATTTATTGATCATACACCCTTTGGTAAAAATTTAAAAATTCTTACCATACGAACCAATATTTATTGAATTTCGTGGGTGTCCCCAAACCACGAATTCAAATACAAACAGCTGAATGAACAGGAACATGAACCTTATCGAAGAAGTCATGACAGTAAAAACATTTGTACCTAACCCCTAAAATTTGATATATTCAAAAATAGCTAGAAATGCATTTTCTCCTAAAACAAATCAAATGCTTTACTTCTTACATTTTATCCAATTCACTAATAATTGTTCACTGACGCTCTGTTTTGGTTCAGCAGTATCGCACTCAATTGTTGATTTCGGATGTAGGTATGAAAAAGAAGTGAAATTGGGAGAATATGAAGGAGACAACATCCCATCTCCAGGTTAAAAAGACTCAAAAGAAAGCACTTAAGGGTCAACGTACGGTCAACACAGTGAGCAACCTCATGTTATATGGTAAGCCCTAATAGGCCCAATGCTTAGACGACATTTTCGGTTTTGTTTGGTCGAAGACGTCCTTTTGAAGAACTCATTGAACGACAATTACAGTTGTTTTCCATTACTATGGGACTTCCATTAATAGTAACCGTGATGATTTTAATGTTGACGCCAAAGCAGCAATCTGCATGTGTGTATCTCGAAATGTTTTTTTTCTCTCTCTGCCCATGGAAATTGATATTACATCAATTCACAGAACACAATATGTGTTTGTTTGTAACTAGCTTTCTGAAAATGCACGCTTACCCCATGAAGCAAACAGAAATTCGAAGGTCATTGAAAGTTCAAGAGACCATTTATCACTTGATATAAACTTGAAATACGAAGAATTGCCAATATATCTATTGCAGTCCACTAAACGTTTTATGACACATTGTGTATTGAGCGCTGGAGTTTGTAATGCAGAGTACCTATTAAATTTGCCAGAAATTAGAGAAATATAGTTTCCATAACGAGAACTAGTTGATTATGAAATTTCTCACATCGAGTTAAATAAATTTTGCAAATGTTTGAAAGCGAGGCTTGCCGAGCTCTTAAACATTTCAAAATTTATTTAACGGGATGTGAGAAATTTCATAATTAACGTATTTAAGTTTTGGAAACTGTTTCTCTAATGACTGGATGAAAAACACCGAGGATTGTGTTCCGAATAAATTTGGCGGGAAATTTCACGAAACTTGTTCTCCTCTCTAGAGAGGAGAACAAATGTTTCCACACCGTTCAGGAAATGTAAAAAGTGGATAGAAATTAGAGAAACTATAATTACTTTTTCCAGAATTAACTCAACTTTAAGATAAAGACCAAGCTTTGCATTAGAGAGAAACTTTCTAGATAAAGACATTTTTTTACACAATATTAATATTCTCATTATCGAAGTACCGAACAACTGGATATTCTGGCTTCCTCACAATACACTTGCACAATTATCGACACTGTTGTAACAGAATAATGAAAATACCGAAAATGTTGTAAATTTGCATTGGTAACAGAGATTATATGAATCTAACACCGGTGAAAAGGCAAGATCAAGAAATCTCAGACACCCAAGGGTAAGATTTCAATATTTCTCTGACGAGGCTTGCCGAGTCAGAGAACCATTGAAATCTTACCCGAGGGTGTCTGAGATTTCTAAATCTTGCAGTTTCAACGGTGTTTGATTTATTTTCTCACTTTTGTAATCACTAACTACGATTTATTTACCACCAAGCCGTACTTGACATCCGACGTTCCTAAGCGACGTCAATGACGTCCGAATACGTTGCTTGGCAATTTCTATCTTGTACCGGGGGGTACAAGACAAGGAAATCTCACACCGCTAAAAATAGGAACTGTTCTATCTCAAAAGTGAGAAAAACATAAGACTAACAAAGCATGAAAAATTACATTCTAAAAGGCTTATGATAAGCAAAAACATCTTTATGAACAAATAAAAATATTCAGTTTTAGAACTACAAAAGTAACGGTAATTTTTTTCCGATTTGGATTGACAAATCTGATGTATTGATACAGAGCTTTAAAGTGGCCCAAGGCTAAAGAAAGAAACGTGTATTTAATTTTTTACTCAAATTAAATACATTTGTCTGACAAGACTAACAGTTAGTAGCATCAAATATTTCACTATTCCTCAACACAGAAATGCCTACACAACGATTTTTAGTCAACATTTCAATGAAGGTCTATGAAGAAAGATAACTGAAAAACTGTCACCGAAGGAAACAGAAAATGGTTTCTACTCTCACTCAAAATATTTGAAATTTGCAGTAAATAAATACAAAAAATACCGAAGTTGCATAAAAAGCAGTAAATTTCGTCATGCTGTACACGTGTTTCAAGGAGTTACATTCAGTATTAAGGGTAGGGAAGAGGGGTCATGATCCCAAATTCCCAGCTAAAAAAATGTCAAATCCCGAATTCCCGGTCATAAAATGACCCTATCCCGAATTCCCGGAAATTTAGAATACTAATCATTCAAATCCGCTCACATAGTGTCAATATAGGTAAACATGCAGTTGTAACAATACTTTGAGAGTATCATTATACTGTTTTATTTCATTTTATTTCAAAATATCAGTTTCCCTAATATGGAAGTAATATTCCAGCTTCTCCTGCTTAAGGTGTCTCAGTGGTATTATTCCGCCATTTTTATCTAAAAATTGTTCATTTAGGTTTCATTCATTAAGAAATTTAACAAAATAGTAATTTAAAACGAAAAGAAAGTTCAAATGTATTTAAAATTTATATTCCTAATCATTTTTATAACATTTTCATTACAAAAAAATGAGTTAAAACACATGAGCTTTAAATCTGTTGCTGGATTTACAGAACACAGAAATTATTCAAGGGAGATAATTTGATAAAATATTTTAACAAAGATATCACTAGAGAAATTAACATTTTGCAATTTTTCTCTCTTATTTCAACGGTGACCCCTAATTTTTATTTTTTATATGTAAACTACATAGTGATAATTAAACACATGCAAAGTATGAAAAAATTCTATAATAAATTTTTCAAACTATCCTCTCATATGATCATTTTCCCTTTCATTTCCAAGTAAAATCCTGAAATTTTCAATTCCAGATTTTGCGCTTAAGTGCACGGTGACCTCCAAATTTTATTTTACATTTTGAACAATAATACAATTATGTTTCTACACAGAAAATTTTACAAAATTCTATAATAGGAAATTAATACCCTGCAGACACCTTAAGGGAGTACGAGTGTCAGTTTTCAGAAGCATTTGATATCCTCGAGTTTTATCCATTCATACAGGGTAAAATATTTTTGCACATGGATCATATTTTCTTGGTCATAGGTCACTTTAAGATGCTTAAAATAGACAATATACTAAATTTCAACAATTTCCAATAATATTTTCATATATTTTAAGGCATACAAACAACTAATGGAAATTGAAGGAAAACTCTAGAGAAAACTGTTTCCCGCCAAAATTTTGACGTCGTATATCTCAAAAATTCTTGCACGGATTTTCAAAATTTTTGCACATGTTGCTCTTTTAGAAAAGCTCTTCAAAATAAAAGGCCAGTTTTTTAATTCTAATTACAAAATTTCTGACACTCGTACTCCCTTAAGGAGTATGTTTCACTGTTGATTCGTTATGCGAGACAGCCAGTCTCATTTTAACCATGCATTGATGCTTGACAAAAATAATCGTTTTGTAAAAATATTTATCAATACAAGTACAGCGTTGTGCTTTTTCTTATTAATGTAAATAATAGAAATTAAATGAGCCTACAATAAGTAAAATATCTCGATCTATTCAAAGTTGTAGTGTTTTTTCTATGGTTTTAATACAATATGTCTCATGTCAAGATTGCTTTTTTGAGACTACTTTTGACTAATACTAACAGAAAATTATTGAATTAATTGTTTCGTATTACATTTCTTTCGTAGTGATGATTAAGTAAAAGTAAAGATTTAATTTAATTTAAAAAATGAAAAAAAATGAAAACTTGTCAAGATTTTTCATGATTCCTAGGTTACTGCTACTTAAAAACTGCCTCGGAGTTAAACTGATTCTCGAAAGATATCAGTTATACCTCCAAGATACGTCTTCTAACAATATGATAAAAAAATAGTAATGGTGCAGTACATGATACAACGCCACGTTTCACAAAATTTCAAAGTTTAAAGAGGTATAACTCCAGAACCCCTTAGACCTCTGAACCCAAAATCGAACTTGGGCTGAGTTTTGTGGTAAACAAGTTACATACCAAGTTTGAAGACAATATATTATTTCATTCACAAGTTATCAGACGGAAACCCTAAAATTAAAAAAAAATCAAAGTTTCAAGGGGCATAACTCCAGAACCCCTTAGACCTCTGAACCCAAAATCGAACTTGGGCTGAGTTTTGTGGTAAACAAGTTACATACCAAGTTTGAAGACAACATATTATTTCACTCAAAAGTTATCAGACTGAAACCCTAAAATTCACAAAATTTCAAAGTTTCAAGGGGCATAACTCCAGAACCCCTTAGACCTCTGCACCCGAAATCGAACTTGGGCTGAGTTTTGTGGTAATCAAGTAAAATACCAAGTTTGAAGACCTTATGTTATTTCGTTCATAAATTATCAGTCGGAAACCTTCGGGGGACGGACGGACGGACACGACTGAAGGTATCACATAATACCTCGCCACTACGTGTGGCGGGGTATAAAAATCATGAACATTTTTGTATCAATGTTGACCTTTAACTTTAAAAAAGTATTGTACCCATAAACACAGTACATAGTTCCAAATAAGAAAGGTTCCAACGTTCCTATGTTGTATCAAAATTACATGAAGGTATCGGACTTAAAATGTTGGATACTTATAAGAAACAAAGCATTTATGAATATCCACTATAACTGAACATACATACATCAAGTAGCAATGCAGAATTGGTCTTTTATTGAATAAAACAGAATCTCATATGCTTTATATCCCGATTTCTCGATGCAAAATTAATGAAAAGCAATCCCGGTAACTTTATAACCCGAATTCCCGGTGATAAAATGCACCCTTTCCCGGATCTCGCTTGATTTTAATCCCGAATTCCCGGTCAAATTTTAATCAAATCCCGAATTCCCGTTCAAAAAAAAATGCCCAATCCCGGTGTCTCGGAAAAGATCTTCCCGACCCTCTTCAGTATTCGTAAAAAGTTGTATAAAGATTTAAATACTTAAACTCTCTCGATTAAAGAGAAAATAGAAATTTTTCTTATTGGGTCCAACCACAACAGTTATATTACATTCTTTGCAGGCGCGGCAGACTAATTGATAAATACTTTGAGATCACAAATATACAATAATGAATATTTTATGAAAGGATATGAAGTAAATGAACATGAGACCATAACACAATTGTCAATTCCAACTCCAACTGCAATAATTTTAATGAGCTTAATAATTTTAATGAGGCCATTTCGGAAATTTATTCCTCATCAGCAGCACTAGAACCCAAACATACAATTATTGCCAAAAATGTATAAAATGCATAAAACCAAACGAAAAATTACTTTTTTATTTCTATTTTATGAAATTTTATTTGTATTTCTACAATATTTTATTTCTTTTTTTGTGAAATTCAATTATTTGAATTTTATGGCTCGTTTGGTTTCTTTATGCCAATCATGCTAGCTGTTCCATTTTTTGGGCTTCCAAACACACTGTCATAGGGGTAAACAGCATATAGAGCTTTATATCTCCCATTTTTACTTATCTATTTATGACTATTCTTCTTTATATACATTCTTAAAATCTAATCTTTGGCCTCTTTCTTTACCCGAATATTTTGTTTTTTGTATTGTCAAATTCATCTACAATGAAAAATGTGTCAGTTGGGTTGGACGTGTAACAGAATCGACTTCTAACAAATGTGGTGTGTAATGTGTTTGAGGATTGGAAAACCTTTTGAACAGGCAACTTTCATACCAACATTCTACTTGATAGATACAAGTATATGTACATATACTTTTTCTAGTTTGATTTTTACTGTGGATCTTTTGTGTATTTTTTAGCCATTCGCCACGCATGGGGGAAGGGTTTGGGTCCGGGAGGGCGAGTTTGACCCCACTGCAATTTTTGCGCCTGTCCCAGGTCAGGAATGTGTTGGTCATTGGTTTGTCCTTGTCTTCTTGTGAAATTTTAGTTTCTTGATGTTCGGGTTGTTGGGTGTGGTTTGTTTCCGTTGATTTGTTCGTTTTTTTTTGTCTTTTTGGGGTGTGGTGTGTGGTTCCTTGCTGTGTTGGGGACCGTGCAGTGACCCTTAGATGCTTTGTTTTGGGTCGTTTTAACCTGGATATGGGATGTTGTCTCCTTGACATTTACCCCATTTCCTTTCTTTTTCATATAAATCGGCCTGTCAGAGATCATACCTCTGGAGACATAAGAAAATCTGAGATCCTCTGTTATGGTGTTACATAAAATGCCATTCTTGTGTGAGAGATTTTTTCCTCCATATACAAATCTCGAAAGTCTGCAATACTACTAAATGTGTGTTTTTTCAGTGTCCGAGTACCTAAATTCTTATATATACAATAATTGGAATTATTTTTGAAGAAACTAACTATTTTTCTAATGGTGGGACCGGTTTAAAACATTTTTTTTGTAATGTTCTTCTTGACCTACATAGAACTTTAAACAAATTAAATATATTAAATTTCAAGTACAAAAGTACATCTTTTTAATATGTTCGGAAAATCGGATCGGACCCAATTTGTGCTTAATGAGCAGTGGTGAATTTAAGTGTTGAAAGAAAAATATTATTTATTTGTGAGAAAAAAATTAAATTGTAAAAATATTTCCTGAAAACCTGTCTTGGATACAATTTATCTTGAAAATGAAATATGTTGGACATCGATTAAAATGAGGCCAATATAGAGCGGTTTGACAATTTGTCTGATCTAGTAACTTTAAGAAATAGTTAATGCAAGCTATCCTTTATCTTTTATCCGGGAACCAATTTTGGAAACTGGTTAAAAACAAAAAACCTACAACATTTGTTTAAAACTAAGGAGTATTCCCCTCTTACAAATCTATATTCTTTGCTGATTTTGGTTTTTCATTTAGATGCTATTAGTTATTTATTATCTTTCAAGTTGTATGCATCTTTTGTATTTCGTTTGGACATGACACAGAATCTGTCTTCCAAATCCTGAAGCTATTTTATATTTTGTGACAATTTAACTCAAAAGTTTTTACAGCTTTGCTTTGCCATTTCGACAATTTATGTCTCTTCAGTGCAGATAAAATCTAAATAATTATGAAGACTATGAACTCAAAGAAGTTTAAAAACTGACAAAGAACAAATAACCAAATAAGATCTAAATGGAAAGCCAAAATCGGGTAAGGACGGAGCTTTGCATGAGAAGGATAATCCTTAGTTTTCAACAAATTAACAAAAATTTCGATGTTGCAAGTTTCCAAATGAAATCGGTTTTCGAGTCAGCACCGAAGTACTGACTACTTGGCTCTTGAATGCCCTCGGGAATTAACTGTCCCCCAGCAGAGGCATCGACCCAGTGGTAACAAATAACTAAATACCAAATTTACTGTAAATTTAGTTTCTGCATATGTTCATTTCAACAGCTTGTGTCTCTTCAGTGCAGATCAAAACTAAACATTTGGAAAACCTTAAACTCAAAGCGTTCAAAAACTGTCAGAGAACAATTAACCAAATATCATCTAAATGGAAAGCAAGAATCAGCTATGAATCATAAATGCCGAAGTTTTTGATACAAAATTTGTCTTCGAGGCAATTACATGGATGCCCTCGTGGCCTTGCAATACGCTTGCAAAATTATCGACCCAGTTGTTATAAAAATAAGGAAAATTTCCTAAATTTGCATGATGACCTGACATAAAAAAAACTATGAAAATAACATTCTACAACGCTTACAATAATCAAATACAGTAGAATCTACAATATTTATCAACAAATCAAAAATACAGTATTATACAGAAGAGTAGGATGGACGGCGGTGATATATTGACGGAAAGTATGAAGTATATCAAATAACTAAATACCGAAATTACTGTGAATTTAAATTCTGCATATGCGCATTTCGACAACTTATGTCTCTTCAGTGCAGAT
>MJUU01052815.1:0-25850 GCA_002080025.1 Modiolus philippinarum | reverse complement strand
GCAATACGCTTGCAAAATTATCGACCCAGTTGTTATAAAAATAAGGAAAATTTCCTAAATTTGCATGATGACCTGACATAGAAAAACTATGAAAATAACATTCTACAACGCTTACAATAATCAAATACAGTAGAATCTACAATATTTATCAACAAATCAAAAATACAGTATTATACAGAAGAGTAGAATGGACGGCGGTGATATATTGATGGAAAGTATGAAGTATATCAAATAACTAAATACCGAAATTACTGTGTATTTAAATTCTGCATATGCGCATATCGACAACTTATGTCTCTTCAGTGCAGATAAAATCTAAACGTTTGGAAGACCATAAACTCAAGATATTTAAGAACAAATAACCAATATGATCTAATGTAAAGCCAAAATCAGCTAAGGACAGAGCTTTGCATGAGGGAGATACTCCTTAGTTTTCAACAAAATTTACAAACGTTTAGATATTGTAAGGTTCCAAATAGAATCGGCTTTCGGGTCAGCACCGAAGTACGGACTACTGGGCTGGTGAATACCCTCGGGGAGTAACAGTCCACCAGCAGTGGCATCGATCCAGTGGTAACAAATAACTAAATACCGAAATTACTGTGAATTTAAATCCTGCATATGCGCATTTCGACAACTTATGTCAAACAAACTGATCAAATCACAAAGGAAGAAAATATTCAGGTTTCATTTAAATAAAGACAAACTTGACGTATTTCACAACATTGCTGCAGCTTATTTTCCCCCTGAATTTTGCCTAAATATATATATTTTTATAGACAGAACTTTTTTTGCCTGAATTTTCGGCAAGGTCTGTACAGGAAAGCTACTGTAGAAGGTCTCATCGAAGAGAAAAGAAGATAAAATTGATTGTACTCCCAAAATATTTGAAGTTTGCAGTTAAACTTCCCGATAACCAGAGAAAAGAACCGAGTTATTTCAGCATTTACATAAATGTATGATTAACGAAAAAATAAATTAAGAAACAAACATAAGAGTGCTTCTGCTTCTTTAATGCTCCTTTAACTGAACTAATAACAAAGTTACCAACGTAGCAGTCAATTTGATTTCCTTGGTACATAGCGCCTATTACACACCTTTATAGTTCCAAAACAGAATACCAGGGGTGGAGGCGGTTGATAGAAGGAGAGGCAATAGAAACGACTTCTATTATTAAAAAAAAAGGAATACTCATGATCCCTTATCTTTTTCAGTGATGCTTTCTGTTAAAGGTGTGAAAAGAACTTTTACTTCATTAAATTGAATTAATGACAAAATTGCCAACTTAGCACTTAATTTAACTACTGTATATGGCCATTTAGAGACAAAACTTGGCAAGAAGGAGATAACCCTTAGTTTTTTAAATACTTGTGAAAAAATTCTGTTTTTCGGCCAAGACTTAAGTAAAGGTCGACTGGTTTATTAAACCCTCTTGGTCTGTTAGTATATCAGCATATACATAAACCAAGTGGTAATAAATTTTAAAAAATAACATATTGCATAAATGTGTAGATGTATAAGAGGACAATTTCGATAACTTAAGTTTCTTCACGACAGAAAAATAAATATTGCAAATTTTCCAAGCATACAAAGAGATTAATATAGAGCTATATAATTTCCTATTATTATGCACATGTCATGGAATTAATAAATATTTTTCTTGATAGACAGTCTTGAATCTAATATTTTACAATATTTGATATCCAAACATTTTAAGTAAAAATTGGCCATTACCCGAATACCATCAACTTATAGTATGAATGGTCAACGACTTTGAGAATTGGCAAGCCTTCAGAACAGGCAATTTTGAAATCACGCTGTATACAACTTTCATACATACTACCAAGACTAAAATGTTTATCTTTTATAGTGTCCGAGTAGGTTGATTTTTTTAATGAAGAGAAGATAACGGAAACAGCTACAAATGCCGAAAATAACGATAGCATGCCACAAACTACTAGGGTACTGCACAAGAAAAATCACAGAAAGGCAAAAGACAAACGCAGACAACGAAAGGAACTCAGGACAACCGGAATTGGTACCGACACTAGTAAGAGAAGAGATAGCGGTAGGGTTAAACCGGTTTATCAGTACCCAAACTCCCACTTTCTCTATCCCGTTTTCTTATAGAATAATAAATAGGTGCATTGTTTTGAGAAAAAAATTAACTTTTGATCATGTAAAGCCAATTTCTACATACATTGTATCTAAAACCCTGTAGTTGTTTAAATGTCATTATCGTCTTCTGTTGGTTATTTTGTCGGGCAATGGATGACAGCGATTGTAAGAAAACTTTGCCAGTAGTTGTCGATCCAGCATCCATCGATCAACGGGTAAAAAAGACATGTATATACAGCATAATGTTCGACATAAAGCAATGAATTCCGCTCAAACCGGTGCTTAGGCTTGAGTGAAGCTCATTGTTGAAGGCCTAATAGGGCCTGTAAGTCTCGTACAATTTTGGAACTTCCATTTTACACAAAGATATTTGACGTTTTAAACAAAAATTTGAACGTCACAATCCTCTGACGTCATGTTTTGGCGGGAAACGTTTTCGAATTTCCTGTTTATCGTGGATTCTCGTAAGTCACATGACGAGACTTACAGACCCTATGGTAAAGATAAAGAACAACAAAAAGCGTTGTTCCATTACCTAGGTTTGTAGAGACTTTGTCTCACTTGCATATACTCCATATCCCTTGATTGTTAAATTTAAAATCTTAAAAGACTATTTCATTATTTTTGTATAATCCTTGTGGAATTATTTATTCAGACATATAGATTATAATTGGTAATGGGTCTGGAGCTGGCATGTCAGTTAACTGTTAGTAGTCTCTTGTGATTTCATGTTTTTGTCCGTATATTTAGTTCTTTCAGTTTCATTTTTCACAATTGACTCAGTCCTGTTGCCAACTGAATTTTACTGTTGTTACGATTGTTTTTTGATTTATCACATTGGCTAGGGGAAAGGTTTGGGCCCAATAGAACTAGTTTAACCCCGCCGCAGCAGGTTTGCGCCTGTCCTAAGTCAGGAAATTTATTAAGCCTTTGTGTGTCTTGTCTTTTTTCTAATTAGTTTACTTTATGTCTATAGGAGTCTAGAATGATGTTTATTTAGCTGAACTTGATTACTCTTTATTCAGGGGCCGACTCCGACCTGCCGTTGGGTGTTGGGTTTTCTCACCGTTCATTGAAGATCTTATGGTGCCTTTGAGTTGTTATTACTCCCCTTTGGGTCGTTGTCTCTTTGACACATTCCCCGTTTCCCTTCTTTTTTCTATACTTTATTTTTCATTTGTCTTCTCTTTTGTTTTCATTTTTGTTTTGTTGCCTTTATAAATGTTTTATTTTCAACAAATACTAGTATGTTGTGAAATAACAATTACGAGCTCATTTAAAACTTGCTAGTAAAAACAATTTTTAAGAATGTTCCGGCTTATGTAATTTTGTCTAAAAAATAAGATCAAGCTTGAATGATTTTTTTTACAATGGCAGGATCCCCAGAAACTATTTAATTTTAAGAAATAGTCACAAATAGTTCGTTTTGAAGATTAAAAGGAAGTTGGAAGAATGTAGTCGATTGATAAAAGGTCAAAGAGAATATACTACTTGAAACAAGTGTGTGTCATACGTTAGTTACAGTACATGTGACCTTTCACAAGACTTTGATTTTAAAAAGTTTCGCGTACCATTTTAATGTTGATCTTTTATACTATGAAATTTGTGCTACTCCACTGAAATTTATTGTCGATACCGTGATCAAGGTATCAGAATCGAATTTGGTCAGTAAGAAAAAAAAATTAAAACCTAGCAAAAACTGTGTCAAGGGTTTCATATCGTATACGGAAGAGAAAAACTAAGATAATATGATAAATATATAAAGGTCTGAGGTTTCATGTGAATTTATTTTCAGGAAATTAAGAAAAAAACTGTAAGTAGCTTTTATAACCCCGAGGTCGTTAGCGCTATGGTTACAGGTAGTTTGTAACATGACCAAAGGGTCAATTTGAAGTTAAATTATCTTTATTTGCATAAATAAACCCTGACGGGTTAAAGCAAAAACAAAAAATTTGTTTTTTATCGGATCGGAACGAAATGAGCAATCTTTGTTAAGGACCTTCCATACATCATTCCTGTAAAGTTTGGTTGAATTTGCTTCAATGGTTTCAGAGGTGAAAAGTTTATAGGACGGACGGACGGACGGACGGACGGACGATGGACGACGGACGCCAAGTGATTGCAAGAGCTCACACTGACCCTTTCGGTCAGGTGAGCTACAAAATCTTTAAAACTTTCCTTTTTATGTTTATTTCTGTTAAAGGTTTTCGGAAATACAATGTCTCGGTTTTTTTTATCAGAGTTAAAACACTAGGAAACGGAAGACGGAAAAATGCGGAGATAACTGACGGTTTAAGAGACATCTTTGCAGTAACTTTGATATTTCATTTTTTGCTTTATTTTGCAAGAAATGCACAATCAAATGGTACGTCAATCGTTCGCAGAACAATTGATAGGTCTTTCCCAAAGTTGCGAATACATTTTTTTTCAATGTGACCTTGACATTTGACCTTGACGTCATTTTGAAGGTCAAGTCTACCTGAACATTTTTTGCATTGAATATACGTTGGTATCTTCAATGGTATTTGAGCTATAGGCAAAAAACCCCTTATTTATACATCGAAAATCGGATTTTGGCCCATAGGTCCAAAACGGTTGGTCAAATGATTTTGGACCCAATGTAACAATTGTAGGTCTCAACAAGACACACATTTTCTCCATTACATTTAATCAGCTAACTGTTACAGTTTCCGAGTTTATCCGCTAACAAGTCTAGAGGTCAAAATAAAGTTCACCGATGACCTTTGACCTTGACCTTTTCAAATAGCCCCTGGGGAACCAAGAACAAATGTGTAGGTCTCATGTCTCTATCACTTCCGGTTTGGGAGAAAATCATTGTTAAATAGCATCAAATTTTGCGGGGGCATAACTCCAGAATGGTCCATCGGACAATTTCGGACAAATATAACGAATTTTTGTCATGACCTAAGAAACATTTTTCTAATTACACTTCATCAGCTATCTTTTATAGTTTCCGAGTTAATCTGCTAAGAAGGTTTACCATGTTTGGTGATGTAACTCTGTTACTAAAAATAGATCGGCTTCACAGGGTCAGTCTGGTCAAGCCCGGCATTGGTACCAAGTATCAAAGTGATATCTTTTCAGACTTTTTTGCAAATGTTGGAAGAAAAAAAAAAGAAAACAAAATAATCAGAAGAAATACAAGAAGGTCTTTCCACTAAAGTGGGAAATACCTTAATTATTTGAACGTACAATTAAAATTTTAGTGCACTTGAAATTTGTATTATATTTAGCCTCTGCGTTTTAAAGGGTAAAACCCTTGACTCTTATATTTTAACTTGAATATCTCTATCAAACACAGTCATCTGGCAACTATTTCCATTTAATTTCATTGTTTTTTTTCTGCATTTAAAGATTGAAAATTACTAACTATGAAAGATAAAACAAATGTTCCCGCAGATTGCCATTTCGACAATATATGTCTCTTCAGTGAAGATAAAGGGGGCTCAGTCCTGATGGTGTTTATGTTACATTAAATAGTGTCCGATGTGAAAAACTGTCCGCCTTTGCAATTGTTACCTATGATAAAGTCCAAGGACGGAAAAAAAACGCATGATGATCATGAAATATTGTCCTCTTGGATTTTCCAATGAAATATGTAACAGGAAGGACACTTTTTCACAGGACACTTTTTTGCCTTAAAGTTATATCAAGGATTTCTTTAAACATATTTTAATTGATAAAGCATTGCATTGTAGATTAAATTAAATAGTAAAAAGAAATATATTGGTCCGTGTACTTTTTACGGAGATACAAGACATTAAAACATTTAGCACGAAATAGATTTCTCTGGATTTTCGCTTTATTTAACATCAGGACTATTTTTGTGCCAAAAGACTAGGAAGTTTTATCAAGAATTTTATGAAGTATTTATCGTCAGGTGTCTTAATTTGACCTATAGCAGGCATTCATGAAATAAAAAGTGGGGGTCCGTATGCTAAATTCTGTAAGCTATTGAATCGAGAAAACCCAAGGTGTTCCGAAATCTGACACAAATTCACAATGTGATGAGTGAGCCACCTTAAATCGAATTATTTGGAAGGCCACACATTCAAAGATGACTGTACAAAAGCTGATAGAGAGAGTGAATAAACAACTAGATATTATAGGAAGCCAATATCAGGTAAGGACAGAAATTTGCACGAAGGAGATACTCGGAGATACTCATTAGTTTAATGGTGAGAAAGAGTAAATTAATATAAAAAAGGACATTCTATCTAAACGCAAGAATCTTCAATCAAGTAACAAAATACAGACATCGCTGTAAATTTTAGCTCTGGAAATGACCAATTCGACCACTTTTGTCCCTTCGGTGCAGCTAAATTAAAAAAATTAGGAAAACAATCATAAAATGTACCTATAAACATTTCTTAAACATATTTTGTATGTTATAAACCAAAAACACCATTCACTTGTTTCCTCACTACAAATGCTAAAATTTGAAGAAGCGTATTCTTGTCATACTGTTGTAACATGCAATTCTGACAGATTTATGATGAACATGAATATAAGGATCGAGATATGGAAGTGACGTCTGCTCTGCATAAATTATGTAAAGTGTAAAGTGCATTATGCAATTGCAACAATTTTCAATTATGATATTTCCTTAAAATTGTGTTTAGTGACTCGTTAAAGGATGAGAAAAGGAATGTATATATAAAGGAGTATCAGGAACTGCCATTGCGCCAATAAGAATACTCATACGCATATAAATACTTTTTTGAAAAACCAATTTTGAGATGTGAAAGCGGAAACATTGCTTTTTGTAGAAATAAAGTTATATGAAAAAAATCTAAGGAGTGGAGTATTGTTGTAAAATCATGACAAAAGCAATGACGAAAAATACCTGAAGTGAGGAACAAGCAACCAGTCACATAAAACATTCAAAGCAATAATGTTGAGTGACATTTCCACATTGAACATCAATTACAAATGCTATTTCTAACCATAAGAGAACTTATCTGACCTCAGACATCTATCTGGAGGACTAAAACTGAGCCGAGAAATCTAAAATACACCAATGACAAGTCATTTAGAACAGAAAAAAAGCAATTAAAAAAAACAACGACTGGGAGATACACCTGTCACAAACCCTTAAGGAAGGTTTTAGCTGGATTTGTATCCGCTTCCTTATTTTGCATTTTGGATTTCGGTTGTGGTAATTTTAGTTTTTCCCTCATTGTGATACAGCAGAAACGAATCTACATTCAACATTATCAAGTAGTCTCATTGCAATTCTTGCAAACCTTATCACTAGTTCTGAATCCCAATTCAAAGTCTTAGAAAGGGGATATTATACAGCCAGTTATTTTTTTAGCATTTAGTTATCCGCTAGTAGAAAAGCAAACTCTGGAGGTATTTTAGACAGCCATTTTACAGGACGGGCTGGATGTAAACATTGCAATCATTACAAGAGTTAGCAGGAGGTATAAAACTTAAACTGTAGTGATTTATTTGGATTCAAATCATTTCAAGCACTTTCGAACGCCAAAACAGACGTACGAATTCCGAGTTTTATAATTTGTTTAAATGCTCCAGATTCTCCAATCTCACGAGGGAAGTATAAAAATATACTGATGTCCGTCCAGACACGGTAACACTGTGGATACATGAAGAACACTTTGACATTTTGTTGAATCCACAGAATTGTTTGACGGAAGAATGGTCCTTTTTGTTGATAGATTATCCGTACGATACCCGGGGAATTAATTTAACATATTTTCATTTGGAAAAAGCACATTCAAAGATCTCAGAAACTATAGGTCCAACCAGAACCAAATTTATTCATGACATGGTTTCCAAAAAAAGACACCCAGCAGATTCGTACCCACAAGCTGGGAATATAGTTGAACAATCGACCCTTTGGAAAACGCGTTCAAAGATCTCCAGGAAACAACTCGTCCAATTAGAATCAAACAAGTCACAAATTCCCCCTCCTCAATTTAAAGAATAATAAAAACCCCTTAGGATGGCAATTTTAAATTTAAAGAAATGTGATCTCCGCCCCAAAACCATTAATTTTCTTTTCAGTCATGATAAGATGAATTAATTGACACATATCGGAAAACCCAAGGTAGGTCCTCGCCATCACTATTTTAAGAAACGATTGAGTAAAAAAAAAGGTTTGACCCAATCCCCTTCACCATGTTATATTTTCAGCATTCAAGAATGAAATAATGCACACTAGAAGTTTCAAAGTCCTACGTCTTTTCACATATCACATCACATTTAAATAGTATCATAACAATTGCTCTACGTAGTAGTTATAACCCTGAAGTCGTATGCCCGATGGGTTATAACTTATTTGACCCATGACCCTATGGTCAATGGTGCTGAAGTTTGTGATAATTCAGTTGGGGGTTTCTCGGGAATTAGACCCTAGATTATGAAAAGCAGAATTAATGCAGGATACTTGATTACATTTAATGACATCATGGTACAAATACTTAAATAAGTAGTTTTTCTTTTGTTCTTATTTTTGTTATCTCACAACAATAATATACACAAGTAGAAATGGGCCTAATCAGTTCCAAAAAGGATTTGATTAGTTTGCTCCGAAGAGGAAAACGGGTATCATGCGCCCATGGCAAAAATTTTCACTTGCACAAATTTTGTATTTTGTTAAAGAATATTGATAAGTACTTATAAGCAGTATTTGTAAATGTTAAACATCAGGGGAAAAAGTATAGGCCAATCCACTTATGCTTCACCTTTCGAAAAATTATAAATGAATATGAAAATTATAAGTAGTTATGGTTGTGGGTCAGCCTTTTCAGTTACACTCTTCATATAAATGTTTATTTCTAAAAGTCTTGTAGAAAAGGAGTGCTGGTATGTCATTAAGGCTTATCAAAGACTTATTCTGTTTTACCTTTCAAAAAATAACAAATACACTCAAAGTAGGATATACATAATTACGAAAACTTCTTTGCTTGAAAACTTGGAAACTCGTCCTTAATGGAACGATTCAGAGATGCAAAGGCATTATGTAATTGTTATTGTTTTTGACGTTTCCAATATATGAATTCCGAGTTCTGGTATTTAGATTCACCAGCTGTTGTTTGTCCGCCCTACGTCACAAACGTGTCCGCCCCCATCTGACCAATAATGTACCCCAACAACATAGTTTCATGACGTTTTAGGTTTTATGACGTAACGTTTTCTATGTTGTGACGTGGTCTGGTAAATTCTTATACTAGAGCTCGGATATTGTCTATTAGTCTAAACGTATATTAGGAGTACGCTGAGTTTGCACAACGTGATTTACGAGGAAGGAATCAGTCCATAGGGTGTATTTGTTAAGAAATCTGTATCTGTCTCTAACAATTTCAACTGATACTTCTGAATTTTGCAGAGTTTTTATACACACGTCAAAGATGTAACCCTCCCGAAAATGTCAGTTTTATCAATTGTCTAACTGTATTGTATGTTCTCGATATTGTCGTGTCTTTCGGGTTTTCCTAACTGGGCGTTCCCTCTAATTGCTTGGACTTTTGTTGTCACTTTTACATATTTTGACATTGTTCACTCGCCCCCTTATGCTTCATATTCTGGCTCACGGGATAATATTTTACAATACATAGCTGTAATGTGACGTTCCTTTATATTTCTATTGTAATTTCGTAATATCATTATATTTCATATATGAGGAATTTAATAAATGAATGAATGAATGTATGGATGAATGAAGGAATGAATTTTATCGGATTCAATATTCTTAACATTTGAACAGAGGGTCGAGATTTTCCCTTATCTTTCCCCTTTTAAACATAATAAGTTATAATAAAACCAAGAACAGACATTTTGTTTTTTATTCTGAGAAACATTAAAAAAAATTTGAAAATTTTCCTTTTCCAGGTTTATTTCTGTTTTTCTTGCAATGTCTCGATTTTTATTACAGTTGATACACTAGGAAACGGAAAACGGAAGAATGCGATAACTAACGCTTTTACTTATTTTATTGAGCATGAGAAATACACAACAAATTATGTCACAGAACAGTTAAAATTCTATTGCACTTAAAATTTTCATTGTTTTTAGCCTCTTGGTTTTAAAAGGTAAAAACCCTTGACACTTGCAGAAATTACGTTATCTTTCATTTTTAATATTGCCATCTAACATAATCAAGTGACAACTATTCTAATTTAATTTCAATGTTTTTTTTCTGCATTGAAAGATTAAAAATTACTAAATGCCGAAAAAATATTAATTTTGCCACTGTAGATTGCTATTTGACAACTTATGTTTCTTCAGTGCAGATCAAATAAAAATATTTGGATTGCCATACACCCAAAAATGGCTGTAAACATCTGATAGAGAACGAATTACCAATTTGATGTAAATGGAATGCCAATATTAGCTAAGGACAGATTTTTTCACTAAGAAGATACTCTTCAGTTTATTGAGGAGAAACAGTGAATAAATATATAAAAAGGACATATTTTCAATAGAATCTTCAATCAAATAACAAAATAAAGATATCACAGTAAATTTTAGTTCTCCTAAAAGCTATTTGGCAACTTATGTTTCTCCAGTGCAGATCAAATAAAAATATTTGGATTGCCATACACCCAAAAATGACTGTAAACATCTAATAGAGAACGAATTACCAATTTGATCTAAATGGAATGCCGATATTAGCTAAGGACAGATTTTTTCACTTAGAAGATACTCTTCAGTTTATTGAGGAGAAACACTGAATAAATATATTAAAAGGACATATTTTCAATAGAATCTTCAATCAAATAACAAAATACAGATATCACAGTAAATTTTAGTTCTCCTAAAAGCTATTTGGCAACTTATCTTTCTTTAGTGCAGATAAAATGGAAATATTTGGAAAATACCTATAAATATTGTATAATATCTGAAAGATCACAATTGAATTATTGATATCTATTTTTGCCGAAAATCAAATGAAGTATACCATCCTTCTGTATGTTTTAAACCAAACACGTCTCAATGATCATTCAATTTACTTATTTCGAAAGTACAAATGCAAAAATACAAGAAATCGTACAATACCATTTAATTCTTGTCATTGTGTTATAATTTGCAATGCTGACAGATATAAATATATACATAATGAACATGAGTATAAGGAGTGAAACCATGTTCGTCGACAGATTAAACCCCTTCTGCATAAATTGTAGAAAATGTAAAGTGCATTTGAATAGGTGCACCAAGTATCAATTATGATATTTCTTAAAATTGCGATTAATGACACGATCAAGTATGACAACAGGAAAGTACATAAAGGAATATCAGAAACTGCCTGGAGGACCAATAAAAATACTCATAAGCACATAAATCCTTTTTTGAAAAACCAACCTTGAAAGGTTAAAGCAACGGCAGTAGAATACCGAAGGAACAAAGGAGTGAAATTAACAAAAATCGAAGTCCAAAGACACGGCCAAAATGAGAACACAGAAAACAATGACGTTAGACAAAAAAGGGGATTTGATTTAGCAGAAATGAGTACGAAGAAATTATATATCAATTCTAAGGAGTGAAGTATTATTGTAAAATAATGGCAAATGTATTTATAGATCAAAATATATTACGAAAAATATCGAAAGTGAAGATCAAGCAACCAGTTACATTAAACATTCAAAGAAATACGGTTGAGAGACATTTCCACATTTAACATCAATAACAAATGCTAAGTAGTTGACTAGCATTAAGAAAACTTATCAGATCTCAAACTTCTATCTGGAGGACTACGAAATGAGTCGAGATGTCTAAAATCCACCACTGACAAGTCATTTGCAACAGCAAATAAAAAAAGGACTATATTTGAAAACAATATACGAGTAAGCTATCAAAAAAGCAAGTAAATAAATTTCATTAATATAAGGACCAAACAATGTTCTATCATCAATAAGCATATATACATAGCAAATGAACAAAAATGTACACAAATATGTTCACAAACATGTATGTGAAATTAATCTACGATGAAACCTTAAGAGAACACGGCTGTAAAATATAGCTGTAACAAACCCTTTAGGGAGGTCTTAGCTGGCTTTGCACCTGCTTCGTCATTTTCAATTTTCAATTTGGATTTCGGTTTCGTTAATTTTTGCATTGAAGAGACATAAAGTGTCGAAATGCGCATATGCAGAAAATAAATTCACAGTAACTTCGGTATTTAGTCATTTAATTCAACAGAAACGAATATTCATTACCACAATTACAAATGTTACCAAAAAGCTGTCTTATTCCAATGCTTGCAAACGCTTTTTTTCTGCATTTAAAGATTAAAAATAACTAAATACCGAAGTTATTATAAATTTGGCTCCTACAGATTGCCATTTCGACAATTTACTTCTCTATAAGGCTGGAGAAATCAAATCATTTGGAAGGCCATACACTCAAATAAGACTGTATCAAAGCTGACAGAGAACGAATAACAAATTGGATCTAAATGGAAAGCTGGTATCAGGTGAGGACAGAGATTTTCACGGAAATACTCTTCAATTTATAGTGAATAAATATAAAAAGGACATATTTTCTTGAGAATCTTCAATCAAATAACAAAATACATATATCACAGTAAATTTAAGTTCTCCTAAAAGCTATTCGGCAAATTATGTTTCTTTAGTGCAGATAAAATGAAAATATTTGGAAATCCATTTCAAAATGTACCTATAAACATTGTATAATATCTGAAAGATCACAATTAAATTATTGTTATCTATTTTTGCCGAAAATCAAATGAAGTAAACATACTTTTACAAGTATAATTTAAACCAAACACGTCTCAGTGATCATTCCATTTACAGATTAAACCCCTTTTGCATAAATTATAGAAAATGTATAGTGCATTTGAATGGGTGTACCAAGTATCAATTATGATATTTCTTAAATTTCGATTAATGACATGATAAAGTATGACAACAGGAAAGTATATAAAGGAGTATCAGGAACTGCCTGGAGGACCAATAAGAATACTCATAAGCACATAAATTCTTTTTTGAATAACCAACCATGAAAGGTTAAAGTTGAGTATTGTTGTAAAATCATGGCAAATGCATTTATGGATCAAATATATTACGAAAAATACCCAAAGTGAGGAAGAAGCAACCAGTTACATTAAACATTCAAAGCAATACGGTTGAGTGACATTTCCACATTTAACACCAATAATGCTAAGTAGTTGTCTGGCAATAAAAAACTTATCTCAAACTTCTATCTGGAGGACTATGAAACAACGGCAGTAGAATACCGAAGGAACAAGGGAAGCGATGACTACAAAAATCGAAGTCCAAAGACATGGCAGAAACGGTAACAGATAAAAACAAAGACAAAACAAGGACGTGAGACAGCTACAATGCACGGAAATAAAAAGATAACATTAAATGAGTCGCGATGTCTTAAATCCACCACTGACAAGTCATTTGCAACAGCAAATAAAAAAAGACTACATATGCAAACAATCTATGAGTAAGTTATTAAAAAAGTAAGTGAATAAATTTTATTAATATAGGGACCAAACAATGTCCTATCATCAATAAGCATATATGCATAGCAAAAGAACAAACATGTACGCAAATATGTTCACAAACATGTATGATGAGATTATTCAATGATGAAACCTTAACAAAACATGGCTGGGATATACAGCTGTTACAAACCCTTAAGGGTGGTCTTAGCTGGTTTTGCATCTGCCTTGTCATTTTCTGGTGTTCTTACTTTTACCTTGTCTCTGGATTTTGATTTATGTAATCTTGTGCTTTGTTCCTTCGGTATTCTACTGCCGTTGTTTTTTTTCAATTCGTATTACGGCTTCGTTGTTAATTTTTGCACTGAAGAGACATAAAGTGTCGAAACGCGCATATGCAGAAAATAAATTCACAGTAACTTCGGTATTTAGTTATTTAATTCAACAGGAACGAATATTCATTACCACAATTACAAATATTATCAAAAAGCTGTTTAAAGTCTTATTACAATGCTTGCAAACGCTATCACAAGCTATGAATCCCAATCTACATATGCTACATGTATCACTATTCCAAGTCATAGAAAAGGGATATTATACACCCATTTATCTTATTAGTATTCAGTTATCAGCGATAAGCAAAATCAGGGGGTATTTCACACAAACCATTTTAAAGCACTGGCTGAATGTATACATTGCAATCATTAACAAGAGTTAGCAGGAGGTCTAAGAAGGAGCAATAACAGACGCAAACAAGAGGCTAACATTACATTACAACTCAAAACTAGAGATTTATTTGGATTACAACCATTTCAAACGCCTTCGTAAGACAAAATGTGTACCATATACAAAAAATCACAAACGCCATGAACAGTCCACTTATATGTGTCAGAAAGATATTTACAACGGACGAAACAGACGTACGAATTCCGAGTTTTATAATTTGTTTAACTGATTCAGATGCACCAATCTCTCGAGGGATGCATAAAAGTATACTGGTGTCCGTTTATCCTACCTGCCCCGGTAACACCGTAGCTACATGAGGAACACTTTGACATTTTTTCCTGAAACTGCGGAATTTATAACTTTGACAGTAGAATTGTCCCTATGGTGGACAGATTATCCGTATCCAGTGAAATAATTTAACATTGGACCATTTTGGAAAAAGCACATTCAAAGATCTCAGGAACTACTAGTCCAACCAAACCTAGTCACAATGACCCTTAGATGGTCTCTTACAAAAAGATATTCGACAGGACAGAACCACATCGAAGATAACCACCAGCGAGGAATATAATAGTTCGACATTGGACCCTTCGGAGATCTTCCTGGGAACGTCTAGTCCAATTCGAATAAAACAAGTCCAAAATCCACCCCCACCAATTTAAGAATTATATACCATCTTGAAAACGCCGGAAAATGACAATTTATGTTTTTAACAAATCTGATTTCCGTCCCAAATAATGAAAACTAAAAGTCCGTAGCTATATGTATTTTCATATATCACCTCACATTTAAAAAATCTCACAACAATTGCTTTATATACTTAATTAAGTAGTTTGTCTTTTGTGCGTATTCTTTTTTTTTATCTCACAACAATTATATACACTAGTAGATATGGGTCTAATCTCTATGATCAAGTTTGGTGTGTTTGAATTTTCAGTTCCGAAAAGGATTTAATCAGTTTACTTCCAAGACGAGAAAGGGGTATCATGTGCCCATGGCAAAAAACTTTTAACATGCAAAATGTTGAACTTTGTCAAAGAATATATATAAGTACTTAAGCAGTATTTGTACATGCTAAACATCAGATGGAAAAGTAGACCAATCCTCTTATGCTTTACCTTTCGAGAAATTATGAATGAATGTGAAAATAATAAGCAGTTGCGGTTGAAGGTCAGCTTTTTCAGTTATACTCTTCAAATAAATGCTTATTTCTAAAAGTATGGTAGAAAAGGAGTACTAGAATATCTCTAAGGTCGTGTGAAAAAATATGTCGGACATTTCTTATGTTCTACCTTTAAAAAATAAGATATACATATAAAAATTGTAAGGAGTTAAGAGAAAGTGTCAATTCTTTTCCTGTTACATATTTGAGTGTTCAAAATAGGAAATACATAATTTCAAAAACTATTCACTTTGAAAACCCGGAAACTTCTTATATTTCTTCGGCATGTGCCAGCGTTATTACAAAAATTCGCAAAAGACAGCACACGTTGGCTAGAACGTTATAGTGTGACAGGGCCTTTACGGATTTTCCTTACTAGTCTCTCCCTCTAATTGCTTCGGAGTTTTATGTCACTTTTATAGATCTTGACTTTGTTCCGACATAATATAGAATAGGGTTTTACGCTCACTCGTCTTTATGCTTCATATTCTGGCTCACAGGGTAATATTTTACGACTCAAAGCTGTCAAAAGCCCGATACCATATACATGTACATATATGCAGTGTTGTAATGTGAAGTTCCTTTATATTTCTATTGTAAATCGTAATAACATTGTATCTCGTATTTGAGGAAATTAATAAATGAATGGATTAATGATATCGAATTCAGTATTCTCAACATTTGAACAGGGGGTCGATATTTTCCCTTACCTTTCCCCTTTTAAGCATAATTAATAATAACAAAACAAAGAAGGAAATAGGAACTCACGTTTTTTTTTTATTCTGAGAACATTAATAAACTGTATAAAATTTTATTTACAGATTTATTTCTGTTAAGATTTTCGGAAATGCAATGTCTCGGTTTTAATTACAGTAAATACACTAGGAAACGGAAGACGGAAGAATGTAAGATAAATGACGGTTGAAGAGAACTTTCAGTTTAATAAGCACGAGAAATGCACAATAAATTATGTCACAGCACAGTTAAAATCTTATTGCACTTGAAATTTGTATTGTATTTATCCTCTGGGTTTTAAAGGGTAAAAACCCTTGACACTTACACAGATTACGTTATATTTTAACTTGAATATTTCCATCTGAAATATCATCTGACAACTATTTTAATTTAATTTCAATGATTTCTTTGCATTTAAAGATTAAAACTGACTAAATACTGAAATCATTATAAATTTTGTTCCTGCAAATATGCTAATTCGACAAATTATGTCTCCCCCAGTGCAGACCAAATCAAAACATTTGGAAGGTCATACACCCAAAAATGACTACATAAAAGCTGATAGAGAACGAATAACCGATTGGATCTAAATGGAAACCTAATATCAGCCAAGGACAGAGATTTGCACGAAGGAAATACTCATTTGCTTAATAGGGAGAAACAGTGAATAAATATAAAAAGGACATATTTTAAAACCGATTGTATTGAAACTTGCAATGTCTAAATTTTACCGCATTTTTGTTAAAAACTAAGGAGTATCTCCCTCGTGCATAGCTCTGCCCTGAGCTGAATTTTGGCTTTTCTATTTAGATCCTTTTGGTTATTTGTTCTCTATCAGCTTTAACATATTTTTCGGTTAACGGACTTCCAAATGTTTTGGTTTTTGATCTGCTGATGAGACATAAGTTGTCGAAATGCGCATAAGCAGAAAATAAACAGTAATTTCGGTATTTTGTTATTCAGAAGAATCTTCAATCAAATAACAAAATACAGATATCGCAGTAAAAAATCTTAGGTCTCCTGAAAGCTATTCTGCAAGTTATGTTTCTTAAGTGCAGATAAAATAGAAACATTCGGAAAACCATTACAAAATGTACCTATACACATTGTATCATTTCTGAGAGATCACAACTGAATTATGGTAATCTATTTTTGCCGTAAATTAAACAAATTAAACATCCCTTTGCAAGTTATAAACCAAACACGTTCCAGTACTCTATACATTCACTTATTTCAACAGTACAAAAGCTGAAATACAAGGAAGTGGCGCAATTCCATTCCATCCTTGTCATCGTACTGTACTATATGATATAAAATGATCATGAATACAAAGAATCGACAGATTGAGCCGCTCCTGCTCCGCATAAATTATAAAATTTGTAAAGTGCATTTGAAAAGGTGCACCGAGTATCAATTATGATATTTCTTAAAATTGGGATATATGACACGATAAAGTATGACAAGAGGAAAGTACATAAAGGAGTATCAGGAACTGCTTGGAGGACTAATGATAATACTCATAAGCATATAAATACTTTTTGGAAAATACAATCTCGAGAGATAAAAGCGGAAATGATTCTTGTAAGAATAAGTACAGTGGAAAATAAAATTATTCAGCAATCTTATTCTAAGGAGTAGACTTTTGTTGAAGTAATAATGACGAATCGCAAAAACTAGTATATCCAAATTTATTACAAAACATACTTGAAGTGAAGAAGCAAAAAATTAATAACGTAAAAATAACAAAGCAATACTCGCACCAATGTTCCAAATGTTACGAGCTTTTGTGAAATTCAACTGCAATGCTACAAAGTTGTGATTAACCTTGGGGAACTTATTGGAGCTCAAGCCTCTTTTTGAAGGACTACGAAATGCTATCGGGAAGTCTAAAATTCATCAATGACAAACAAAAGTTTTAAGTCTTTACAACGGCCATAAAAACTAGCAATCTAGAATGAAACTCAGAAGACACTATAGGGATAACAATTCATTTGCCGTTACCTCTAATGGGGGGGGGGGGCGTCTTAGTCATTAAACCTCAGAAACGAATCTATATTAAAACATCTATAAACGATATCAGGAAGCCTCTATTACAATCTTTACAAACCTTTACTACCAGTTCTGAGTCCCAAAACTATAATCGCTATCACAATTCTTAGTCATTAAAACTCAGAAACGAACCTTCATTAAAACATCTCTAAACGATATCAGGAAGCCTCTATTACAATCTTTACAAACGAAACTACCAGTTCTTAGCCACAAAACTATAAACGCTATCACAATTCCAGTTACATCTACCAAACTGTAAATCAAGAGACAGTTTAGACAATGGTTTTCAGCATTGGCTGGATGTTAACATTGTAATTAAATCAAGAGTTCGCAGGAGATCTAAGAAATATAAATTGCAGACCTAAACATTAACAGGACTGCGACCAGTACGAAAGGCTTCATGAGTTATACAGAGCAATTATTTCAAGCGTGACAAGCAGAAATGTCTGATAGATACAAAACCATTACAAACGCCATAAAAACAAAGTCTTCACTAGATGTCGTAGATATATCTATTGAGAATTGGTTTTAGTGGATTGCCAAGTTGCATGGTTATAAATTTTAAGTAGAACAAATTTTCAATTACAAACAAGGAAAATTAAAGAACAATTTTACATGTCTGAGTGACGTATATAACTTATTTCTATAACAGATGAAAAAACCTACATATTCCGACGTTTTATCATTTCTTTTATTGAATCTTATTTACCATCTTTCGAGGGGAGTATAAAAGTATACTGTTAAATGGAGAACACTTTCGTTATTTCTTTTGGAATTTTAAATAAATAAAAAGTCCACATATTATCCATTCCAGAGTTACAGGACTTTCAAAAGCAAAAAAACTTTGTGACTGAAAACACTGACATAAAAAAAAATTGTCATCATTTCTTATTGAATATATTCTTGTAACATAAGTTAAGATGAATCCCGTAATCCACACCTTGCAATTTAAAGTATGATGGATTGCGAAACTCACCATAAAACTACATATACCTTTTTAAAGCATGGTAAGATGAATTGACAGCTACAAACCTAAAGTCCCCCATTCTTTTGAGGAAGGTCAATTATTTTGGAAACAATTAAAACCATATACATCCTTATTTTTCATGATAACATTAATTGAATGATATAAATCAGCAGTTCAACCCTCCCTGGTGTTGGGTTACCAATCCCATTATTTCAAAAATTATCTTGAAAACAGATGTATTCCACCCCTTTTCCTCTTTTTTTCTTTTCTATAGGGTCATGATAAAATGAATCATTTTTGACACAAATAGGAAGTCTGAAAATAGTAGCCCCATCAACACAATTTTGAGAACGATGAAGCATGTGAAGAGGGTTAGGATCAGTTCCCTTAACATAGTTCCTTATAAGAAAGATGGAATAATTCTCGTCTTTGGATGCATAAATAAAAATAGTGTTTAGATCAAATACTATAATAAGGTTTTCTGTTATTTTGTTTTCAGTTCCCAATTGGATTTTATAAGTTAGCATCGAAGTAGGGACAGACGTTCTATACAGTAATGGCGCACAAATTACGTATTTTGTCAAAGTATAATTAAGTACAATGTACTTTTAAGGATTATATCTATAGTTTAACATCAGGTGAAAAATAGGTTAGTGAAAGAATAATAAAATACTTGTAAGTATTGTATGTATATACTAAACAATCTAGGTAATTCTTCTTATGGTTTATCTTTCCAAAAAATGATAATTAATACGAAAATTTTAAGTAGCTTATGCTAGTTACATTCTTGACATAAAAATGTGGTAGATAAGGAGTACATCTTAAATGTCAAGTGAAAAAAATATAGGTCATAGACTTCTCATGGGTTTCCTTTCGAAAAATTAGAAATACAAATGAAAATTGTAAGTAAAAGGTCAACTCGTTTAAGAAAAAAATTACAAAATTTTCTTCACTATGCACTTGGCTTAAATTGAGTAAATATCTCTCTTCCTCTCTCTTTGTTCTTTTGTGTATTTAACACACTATATGCGCCTTCTATTTTGTGTAATTTGTATAAACATTGTTGATTTTGTTTCATCATATTTTATCATTACAATACCCACATTTTGTAACTCTGACACCTTTTACCTGATACTCCTGAATCTTTGCACAGTATTCAGGCACATATCAAAGGTGTTTTTCTACAAAAAGTTAATTGTATAAATTGCTTAACTTTGACAATGTTCTGACATGCTATTGAGGATGCCCAGTCTGCGTAAATCTTGATAATTTTTATTTTACTAGTTTCAGCAACGGGATAAAACTCTGCAACACAAATATAATTGTCATTGAGCATTTTCTTTAAAGATAATGATATATGTGTACAAGTGCTTGCAATTGCAAACTTAACCATGACCGTAAAACCTCTAAGGGCTGTGATAAGAATTTGAACTTGTTCTTTCACATTTTAGCATTACGGTACGGTAATCTGAAATTTTGACATCCTTGATCACCTTTAGCCTAATAAGTCCTAATTATTTCACAGAAAGAAAGAACTTTCCGTGGTCGTGAAACTGATAATTTTAAAACGAAGGTCGTCTCTCTTGTAGTAATTTTTTGTACTGAGATGGCCAGTCTCGTGAAATTCGAGATGTAAGTTAAAAAAATATGTAGGTGCCCTTTAAAATTTAGGTTCTGTGGTTCCGTGTCTAATGCGAGATTACAGGCAGCGGAGAACATAATTTAAAATTGAACTGCACGGGCAAACTTTTTCAAAGATTTTCTCTGAAACTACTCTGCCCATTGGAAATAACTTGGCCACCATGATTCTTTTGGGCAGCTTTTCAAAACTTGGTCCGACAGTTTCAAATTATATTCAACATGGCCACCGTCGAGGTACAAAAACTAACAATGGACCAAGTGAGAACATCTTCAAAGATTTCTGAAACCCACTTACCAATTTGATCCAATATAGTTTCAGTAAGTGTTTCTTTTTAAACAAAAGTGAAAAATGTTATTCGGCATCGTTGTATCCGATCCAAGATAGGGGAAACATGAAACGGAAGCATGATTAAATATTGAATCCTATGGGAAACCTCATTCATTGACCTTATACTCTGAAACTACTTTGCTAATTAGAACCAAAATTGGTCAGATAAGAGATTTTGTAGTCTTCTTTAAAAAATATTGTTGGTCATGTCCTCATCTGTTCTGAGACCGCATAAGGGACAACTAATTTAACATTGGAACTATGGAACACTTTCAAAGCTCTTCTCTGAAACCATTGGGCTCATTGAAACCATGGTAATTATTGTGTGGTTCCCTTAAAAACTGTTTCCTTCTTCGGTAATGATTGAAGAGAAAGGTGTAATAGCTTCTTACAAGAGAGCAGATCAAAGATCGGAGTATCTTTCATGAATGTAAGAAATTTTGTCTTTTCTCGAGTGGAGCCCAGCGAAACGAGAGAATGAGACGGACAATTTCTTACATGAGTGAAAGGTATTCGGATCTATGATTTCGATCGAATGTAAGTAGCTATTTCTTCCGTAACATGCGACGAGAAACATGTGGAAACCTTTACTTTGCGAGTGATGACGTTGCCATTTGAGTGTACCTTACATTGTGACGTCAGGTGTTTTAGACATTTAGTCATGGTTACTATTATTGTATCAAAAAAATGAACACTCAAGATTGGTCATTTCACATTATTTGGGAGACGAGGTAGCGTGCATCGATCTCACATGGCTCTTCGCACTCTGTAAAGCATCATTTACGGAAGAAAATGGAAACCAAGCGTGGTAATAATGATTCTTTGGTGGTGTTAATTGGAGACATAACCAAGATGAGAGAACAAAGCTTTTGAGAGCCTCTACCATATTTTGTAAAAAATAAATGTTCGAAATTCCACTTAAAATCCACCACAAAACAAAAAAAGTGTATTCCAACATCATTTTTTGCCGGAATTGCCCTGGCGCTCTTTTAAAGTTTATATTGTGGGCCAATTTCTTCCCTTCATAAACTTGGTTCTTTGTAATAATTTGAATAATTTTTTTTGAAGAAATGAATTTTTCATTTTTTGCATCAATACTAGTTTTTCGTGTGAAATACTGATTTTATTTTATAAGGTCAATTCTTAGTCTCATCATATCTCGGACAAATACTTATATCTGCATACTTCCATTGGATAAATATATTGCCAATGACATTCGGTCCGTACATCTACTTAACTATTCAAACAATACACAAAAACAACACGATTTCCCCATTTAGGTCAAGTTGGACCGCTTCATGGACATGACCCGTTTCTTCATCGTTTCCAGAAAACAATCTGGAGTACGTGTTAGATTCTATAAACAGTAACGAGAATTAGTAAAATATGATCATGATAAAATTGGCTCGGCCTTGGCCTTTGCTTATATTTAGTAATGACCTAAGCCTTCCCCCTTTCTCTCTCCTTCTAGGTAGGTAGGAAGGCAAGTCGGCAGAAAGGTAGGTAGGAAGGTCAGGCGGACAGACAGGCAGGTAGATTAGAACAGTAGAAATGTTAGATATATATATATATATAGATAGATAGATAGATAGATAGATAGATATACTGACAGAAACCCAGATAAATAGATCGCCTTGACTCCTTGTTTCTACATTTATATTGATGGTAAAAGGAGTATTAACAAAGAAAATTTTGTGTCTAATTATGTAAATATTCAAAGATGTTATATAGATTTAAAATAGTTTGTACAACATATAATTTTTTGAAAATTTCAACTTATTATATATTTAATATAAATAAAGCCGATATTCTAGTACAACTCCGAAGTTTGGGATTATTGTGGATTCAAATTACAACACGAAAAAGTGAGAATAGTCACTATTCATCAAAATTTTTCTAACCTTACAAATATTTGGAGTGGGAAACTTTGCGAGAAGGGTGAAAAAGCAAGAAACTATTGCTGATATTCTGTTTATATATAATGTTAAAATTCAAATAAGATGTTTCTTACAGAAAAGAACAAGAATACATTTAGCCCAGGACTTTAATTTGAGCTTCCGCTATATAGATGATTTTCTTTCTTTTAATACCTTAAAAGAAGTATGGTCACTTTCCCGTGTATTTCGTTCCTAAAATGGAGCCTTTTTTCAAATACATTTAATCCTATACATTCTTATCTAAAACTATTTTAACGGATCATATGTTGGATACACTCAAGTTATTGTAGAATAGATCCATATGCATTTTGTCACTTAAATACAGAAATTGCCATTTGAATTACATTTTGGTAGATTTTGATATTTTTAAAGAATTTTTGTTAATTATTTATCGCCCTAGTACAATGCCCTGTTCCTAACCAATATTGGCTCTCAGTTTAAATCTTATTGGTTACACGTGTAATCTGTAGGTTTTCATATATCTTTTGGTTTAGGGGGTTTTCCAAATATTTTGATTTGGTAGCACTGAAGAGATATAAAAGCACGAATCACGCTTATGTTTTTTTTATACATGTCATTTTATCTTAATTTTTTTTGATTTCATGGATAGAAATCTATGCCGTAATATATCAAACTTTTTGTAGGGGTCTTCTTTCGAGAAATACGCATCTAAAAGGGCACTTTCAAAAACCTGGCCCGGACCCATTCAGAATTCTCATTGGAAGTTCACAATTACGGTGTTTGAATCAGAGCAAACATGCTTAGGTCCTATCGTAACTTTTAATTAGATTTTTTTGGATCGTACGTTCTTTTGACTGACGGTTCGGTTCTTACATACTTTTAAACTACTTTAATTGAATAAGGCGATAGTCTTTTAGAGCAGAAATGAAAATATTTATGAACAAAAACTGCGAATTTGTTGATTTGCTTATCAATTTATTGAAAGTCTCTGATAAAATATAAAAATAACAACTTTTCCAAGAATTATACTCTTTATAAAGTCTTAGGTGTGTGTCGAAAAAAATTGATTTGATTGTATGTCGGCCAATATTCAGGAGTAATACTAAATACGACGTCGGAAAAGTCAAGCGTCGGACCTGGAATAGAATATCGGATTAGGGATAAGTTTATCGGAGAACTCATGTGTCGGATTAGGGGTAGGGTGTCTAAAACTTAAGTTAGTTAAATTTCATTGCATATATAATTATTATGAAAATGAATATTAAAACTTCATGCCCATAGATTTGTGTTGGCAACGACAATGGACCTACTTTTTGCTTTGAGGAAGTACACACGTGTCTAGTTGAATGCACGAACCTACTGATTAATTACACGAATGATAACATATCAATTATTACTTATTTAAAGTGACGTCAGGTATCTTTTAAGATTTTTTTAAAATGAAATTCTATGAAATGATAATTTACAATTGCAAGGTTACAAAGTACACCAGTTTAAAAGGTAGAACACATATTCTCGTCTGTTAATAGTTGCTGGGCAATACAAAAAATAGAAAATGACTCCTAGATCTTTTTGGCTTAGAAACATTTTCGAGGTCGTGTCTTTGTTCAAATTCTGTACAGTTCATTTTGTACTAATCGGTCATGATTTTGCCTCTTCCTACATCTGTAGAGCCTTTGTCAGATCATAAATTATTCACAAAAAATTTTGTCTAGTTTTATTAAATATACACAGGGTAAAACGTCTTTTCTTGACTATCCTTTAAAAAACAGCTTGATAATTTTAACTTACCAGTAAATACTTTTGACCATGAACATTTACAAAAAATTATTATGCAGCAAAAATGGGTCTTTGCAGTATGTGTTATTCAATCATAGAACTATGTAAATCAATTTCGAAATAAATACCGAAACAACAAACAAAAAAGGTCATAAATCCAGAAAACATAGCAATAGGGTCTGTAAGTTTCGTCATGTGACACCGAAAAATCACGATAAAATTCAAATTTGAAAGCTTTTCCCGCCAAAATGTGACGTTGTGGGATTATGACGTCCTTGTTGCTTGCTTGAAACGTCATATTTTTCTGTTAAAAATGCAACTTCCGGGTACAAATCATGTACCCGGAAGTCCTAAAATTGGACGAGACTTACAGACCCTATATAAAGATAACATACAGAGAAGCAACATTAAAACATATTAATTAAGGTGTCTCAGTGGTATTATTCCGCCATTTTTGTCTAATACTTGTTCATTTAGGTCTTATTCATTAAAAAAAATAGCAAAATAGTTATTTAAAATGTAAAGGAAGTTCCAAAATATTTGAATTTTTTATTCCTTATCACTTTTACAACATTTTCATTACGAAAACGTGAAGTAAAACACACGAGCTTTAAATCTGTTGCTGCTTTATTTACAGAACACAGAAATTATGCAAGGGAGATAATTTGATATAAATGCATTTTACATAGATATCACTAGAGAAAATAATATGTCGCAATTTATCTCTCTTATTTCAACGGTGACCCCTAATTTTTATTTTGTAGATGTAAACTATATAATGGTTTCAAAACACATACAAAGTATAAACAAAATCTATAATAGAATTTTCAAGCTATCTTCTCATACAATAATTTCTATGTAAAATCCTGAAATTTTCAATTTCAGTTTTTGCGCTTAAATGCACGGTGACCCCCAAATTTTATTTTACATTTGGAACAATAATAAATTTCACAAAATTCTATAATAAGAAATTAATACCCTGC
>MJUU01052813.1:0-81392 GCA_002080025.1 Modiolus philippinarum | reverse complement strand
TAACAAATTCAGATGACAAATCCTCTATGACATTTTGACCTCCCTGTCCCTATTCTGACCCCCCCTCCTCCCCTTTAGTAAAAAGGTATGGTCCACATTAGAAATCATAAGCAGATCATAACTTGAACTGAATTCAAGGATTGAACAGCAAATTCATACGACATATACTATATGATATTTTGACCTCCCTATCTTATGATATTCTGACCCCCCCCCCCTAAATATGAAATATTAACCTCCTCTCATTTTGTATTCTTGTAAGGGGGGTCAATATTTCATAAGGGAGGTCGAAATATCAGGACCCCCGGGGTCACTATATCATACGATATTCTTACCCCGGGGTCAAAATATCATATGATATTTTAACCCCGGGGTCACTTCTTAGGGGAGGTCAAAATATCATATGACACCGGTACCAAGTCCGGCTGTCCCGAGTTCCTATCGTTGTCTACGTTTTCTCTTTTGTCTTATTCGTGTTCTTCATGTGTAGTTCCATTGCAGATTGTGGCATGTGCTTATAATTTTCAGCCATTGTAGGTGTTTCCTGTTATCCAATTTTTACATTTACATTATGTATGCCGTATGTTCTGCTCGATGAATTCTAAAAATGGCGACTATTGCTTGAAAAATACGGGAAAAAATTGTGAGATCCTCTTTTTGCTGATATAATGATCCAATGAATACATGTAATTTTTTTTCCAGTTTAAGTCATGTAACTTGATTTATGCAATCTGAGAATATTTATCACAACCGTTATAACTGCCTATCACAACCGTTATAACTGGCCCAGTCACCTTTTGAAACGTCCTTCCAAATGTATTAGCAAGAATCATTCACCCGACATACATACCAAAGATGCTATCTAATTTTGAATTTTAGATTACCAATATGATAACATTCAATTATTATACCCCCACTCGTGAGTGGGTAGTATATTGGAATACCCTTGTCATTATGTCCGTCCGAATTCGTCACACTTTTCTCAGCTACTGTTGGGCCTATTTATTTCAGATTTGGTAATTATACTCCCTGCAAACGAAGTTTGGGGTATATAGGAATCACCATGTCTGTCTGTCCGTCTGTCCGTCCGTCCCCTTTCATGTCCGGAGCATAACTTTTGTACCGTAGCATCTAGGATTATTAAACCTGGTGTGTGGATGCATCATGAGAAGGCAATGTGTCGCGTACCAAATTTAGGTCACTGTGACCTTGACCTTTGACCTTATTACAGTAAAACAATGTGCATATCGTGTCCGGAGCAGAACTTTTGTACCGTAGCGCCTAGGATTATCAAACTTGGTCTGTGGATGCAGCATGGGAAGACGATGTGTCGCGTACCAAATTTGTCACTGTGACCTTGACTTTGACCTATGACCTTTATGATAGTAAAACCATGTGCATTTCGTGTCCGGGGCAGTACTTTTGTACCGAAGAACCTAGGTTTATCAAACTTTGTGTGTGGATGCATTATGGAAAGACGATGTGTCGCGTTCCAAATTAAGATCACTCTGATCTTTACTAGGACCTTTGACCTTTATGATAGTCAAATAATGTGCATTTCGTGTCCGGAGCAGAACTTTTGAACCGTAGCACCTAGAATTATTAAACTTGGTGTGTGGATGCATCATGGAAAGGCAATGTGTCGCGTTCCAAATTAAGGTCACTCTGACCTTGACTTTGACCTTTCCAATTACCATGTGGTTGAAGGTCAAATTTTAAAATGAAATGCCTTGGTACTAAAATGCAGTTGCGGGGGTATTAGTCTGGCTTTGCCGACAGCTCTGGTCGAGTTTATATTTAAAGGGAATGCGTCGTAAGCTATTTTGGTCACCCTACGGTTTCAGCTTCCTGTTTGGCGGGACTCAGTCATTTTTCCCTTTATTGGACATAGTTAATATTTTCGTCACATTTTTCTCAGCTACTGCTGGTCCGATTTATTTCAAATTTGGTATTTGGGTTTATATATAGGGGTAATGCATCGTACGCGATTTTGGTCATCTTACAATATCAACTTCCTTTTTGTCGAGACTTAGTCATTTTTTTCCTTTATTGAACAAAGTGAAAATATTCGTCGCGCTTTTGTCAGCTACTGCTTGGCCAATTTATTTCAAATTTGGTATTTGAGTTATTTATAGGGGGAATATGTCGTTAGCGATTTTGCTCATCCTACGATATCATCATCCTGTTTGGCGGGACTTAGCCATTTTTCCCTTTATTGAACATAGTGAAAATTTTCGTCGCACTTTCCTCAGCCACTGTTTGGCCGATTAATTTTACATTTGGTATTTGAGTTTATATATAGGGAGAATGCGTCGTAAGCAATTTTGGTCACCCAAAATTGATATCAACTTCCTGGACCTCTGGACTTAGCCATTTTTCCATTTTAATGTTTAAGTAAAAAGGAGTGGGGTATACCTAGCACGACAACGCGTGCAATCTCATGTATTGATATGGTATGTGTATTAATATCTCAAGACATCAAAATTTGACATGTTTTCCTACCCTTCCATAGTACTTTTCTCCTTTATATATATTTCCAAATATGCGTGTAGGAGTTGTAGCGTATGTAATTTCCGACAATCATACCCTCCAAAATTCTCCGGAAAGGGAGCAGGGAATACTATCAGCTTCAGCTCAATCAATACTTGCTAATTACTACTACCTTAAATGGACATTCAACAGGCGTTTTTCCAAAATCCTATATTTTCAGAAATAAAGAGGATATTTCTTGTAAATTACTTTAATAATGTTTATCAAAACCTGTAACATCCTAAGTACTTTTTTCGCAGTGAATAAAAGATATAAACAATTAATTATACACGGATGAAAGCGTATATAATCACAGACAAAATCCTTTTCAAGTAAAAGTTGTTGTCCCGGGTGTCCCTTCCCAACATTCTAATAATTCGATAAAAAGTAGCAACCTCTATTTATAGAGTTCCTATAAACACTTATAAATTTGTTAATCATGTATAACGCACAGATTATTTTGCCTGATCACGTATGCCACTTTTGAAATTGTTTTTTATTAATAGGCATGATTATATGTTTTTTTATATTATCGTATTGTATTTCATTTTGTCTGTAAAATCTAGTTAGTGTCTATTTCCACGATATGGATGGTGTTTTATTTGTCTATTCTATATTTTTATATTGAACGAGTTTTTCTATCCAGTTATGGGACACTTTAGAAATGATGACGAAAAAACATGATAACTGCGCAGGCTCAACATCAGTAATTTCATTCATAATTTTTTCTCTTTTATCCATTATTTAGCTTCACCTACTTGCGTCTGGTAACAAAATCTTTTTGGACAGTATAGTTAATTTATAATTAACTGTACATTTTTTTCGTCCGTACAGTTCGTCAGTTATCCGGTTGCCTCTAATAAGTTTGATTTAAATGATGAATAAAAGGTTATGGAGTAATTGCACATGAGAAAAAGTCTCTACAAATTCTTGGTCATGGGTGCGGGATTGTCAACAAACATCAATTAAGTATATTAACAATCTAAATTTGACATAAACAAATGTTGAACATATTTCCTAGTAATTGGAATTGTTAACTAATAAAAGTTATTTGACAAATGTATATTATATTTTACTTCAAAAGAATAATGTGTATTTTTACTTAAAGTTATTATTACCTTCATCACATTTCTATAATTGTCTGTCAATGATTAATGAACGCCAATTTGTTTTATTCATATATATATCAGAGGTTAACTATAGCTTTCTTCATTAGGACAAAAGGCGGCTAAAATTATTCCAGTCTAGCTTCTGGATTGATAACACAGATGTACCCGATTCTATGAATGATTTACTAAACTTCTTGATGGTAGTTGAAAGCAGACATAATGCAACTGACAAAAGTCCAATAGTAGTACACTGTCTGTATGTTAATTTTGGTTTTCATTCAAAAGCAAAATTTGTTCATGTAACAAGTCTAGAATATGAATGGTAAAGTCCACATCAGCTAGTTACAATCATTATATATATATAGCAATGATGCACGATATTTTAAGGAACAAGGTATTATAACATATAAAGAATCTGAGATTGATATGAACACGCGATGATTTCTTCTTTGTTCAAATCCATTACCTTTGTCCATTTGAAGTAGATACAGCATGGACACATAATGATACATATATGACACTCGCTGGTCATAACAATATTTGAAATCCCTAGTATTTCGCTGGAAATGTAGGTCTTAAATATTTATTATTTAACCAAAAAAATAACGTTTTCGATCGTATTACTATGTATGTTACAAACTACCAAGTTTCCTTTAAAATCTAGTTATCTCATCGCATGCAAGTTTGGAAAATCCCAACCAGAATGAAGGGTTTTACATTTAATCTTACTTGGTAATAGTAAGGATAAGCTTTTAACATCACTTGACGTTTTCGGTTGGTGGTAAACTTTTCATTCAACGAAATCACTGTACCAAAAAACCACTTGACCATTTGGAACCGAATTTGGTCACGATGGTCCTGGGTATTCCCATTTAAAACATATTCTGCAAGTTTGAACCTCTTCCAGGATAGCCGATAGGGGGATCACAGTGTAACATTGGATGCTATGGAAAACACGTTCAAAGACCTTCCTCTGGAACTACTAGACCATTTATAACAACTCTTTAGTTCTTGGATGGTTCATCATCCAAGATGACAGCCTGTGTGGAACACAGTTTAACATTGAACCCTACAGAAAACAAATTTAGTTCACTGAGGACGAAACTTACTTAAAGTGGTTTCTTCCAATTAAATAAGCGGCAGGTAAATAATCTCATCAAAGATAGCACCAAGCAGGAATAAAGTTAAACCTTAAAACTTGAAACTCATTCAAAGATAATCTTCTCTGAAAAGTGTAAGTAGTTACAACTAAACTAAGGCACAATAGTTCTAAGATGGTTCCCATTTAAACGGTATCCGTCAGGTCTGTATCTCATCCAAAATCATGGCCAGCTTTAAACATACTTTAGCTTTGAACCCTATGGAAAACACATTCAAATGTATTCTTCTCTGAAACTACATGTTAGACATATTAGAATTAAAACTAGTCTCAAAGATCATCTGATGGTAAATTTGAAAGGAAATATCCGGCTAATCAGTAACTCATACAAGATAGCCGAAAGCAGGGAACACAGTGTATTAGTGGACCTTATGTAAAACACATCAGAGATCTTTTCTTAAACAACTAGTCCAAGAGAAACCAAACTTAGTAAAAATAGTCCCAACACGATTCTCTTCACAAAATGAGTCCACCAGGTCCACAATTCACCAAAAATTGCGCAATTATTAAATATTATTTAACAATGGACCCTTTGGAAACACAATCAAATTTTAGTATCTAAAACCACTTGCTTTATGAATACGTTGGTTGAAATAGTTCTAGGTCCCCTTAAAACGTGTGTACCCAATCAATGATGACACATGCTTGGAACATGGCTTAACATCGGACACAATGCGAAATACCATTCAAATCATATAACTATTGTCAATGTCAGCCATGATCTATTTGAGCGATGCAGGTTCTTGAGAGTCTCTTGTTTAATTGCTATTTTTGAAATGATATCTCCATTTTTTGTACTGATATTGTGTCATCATAATAATAACATCAAAAGTTAAAGCTATTGTATTTGTCTTATAGTCATTATGACTGTTGCCGACTCACTATCATGAAAGTGCGAAAGGGAAAAACGGTTGACTTGCATTCCCTGCGAAATTGACTTGTGTGTTCCAAATATATTATGGGAAAATAAACAATCAGTTAGACGAAAAATGTGGCATTTAGGTTAAAAATACAATTTTTTCTAACAGAAATTAGTATTTGACGTTGAAATATTTAAGTAATGAGCATTATTGTGATTACAAAATACCTTTATATTAGAATAATTTAAAATTTGACATATTTTAAAGGCATTTTACCCACTTATGATTTTAGGTAATTATTTCATTATTTAAACATCTGTTCTTTTTACAAAACATGTCTTTCGCATTCAGCAACCTAAGTACATCGTTGTCATGCCACATCATATCGTTAACAGCTGAAAATTCCAGTAAATGCGATAGGGTTCTGTCTTGAGAGCGAAAGTTAACTTGCACGAGGGCTACAGTTTTCTTGCATAAAAAATCAAGAGGTGCGATAGTTTACTATGATGAATTTTAATAATAGTGCAATCGGACATAAAACTTCATATTTCGTTTGCTAATCACCACCAAACGGCTACTTTAATATTCGATTTGTGAAAAGAGTACAATAATGTAAATAAATGCTCAATATTGTGCCAACAAAGAACTTACTGAACGATTGATGCTTAAAAATGTAATTTATATGCTATAGTTTATTGTGTAGTGGGATAAAGTTGACTCTGATTTATGCTATAGTTGGTTATTGTGCTCCCCAAATAATCATAATTTACTTGGATGTTCACAAAACAAATGAAAATGATATCAATGAAAGTAACAGCGCTTTAAATATGGAAAACAAATGCGTATTTAAACAAATGCGTATTTATTTTGAAAATATTAAACGATTCCCAATTTTTGTAATGCAGTTCTACGCTTTATTAATGAAACGTTTTTATTCTTTGAGTTTTAAAATGATGGACCGGACTCATTTTCAGATTTATCTATTACCGCGAATTTCTACAACTTATAAAATACAAAGAAGTTACAATTATTTTGAATACATAAAAATGTTTACAGTCACATAACATGTCAGTCACATAAGAAAAAGTGAGTGTGGTATTCAAAAGGTATTCAATAATAAACTAATTGCAATTAAAATTTGCAATTCTAGTTATTGCAAATCTTGTGCAACCATTTTTGTCAGCTACCACAAAAGTGTTAATAATTTGAAAAATTCCATGAGACTTGCGAAATTCCTAATAGTTAGTTGATAACGAAATACCGAAGTTACTGTTAATTTTTATTCCGCATATGCTCACCTATGTCTCATCAGTGCAGATCAAACCAAATCATTTGGAAGTCCCTGAACCGAAAAACGTGTAAAAGCTGATAGAGAACAAATAACCAAGAGGATCTAAATAGAAAAGCCAAAATTTAGCCTAATTTGATATGTTAATACATTTTTACACTACCGCAATTTAAAAAGCATAGAAATTTGATATTCCTATTAGAAAATGCATTTTCCCATGAGATTTTACTATTTTTTGTCACTATTTCCAATGGGAGTTTGAATTACTAGTATTGCCATGGGAAAAATTTTCCCATTGAAGTTAAAGAAATCCCATGGCAGTATTTAAAGTCCTATAAAACATTTCAAAGTCCCATGAGAAATACAAATGTAGTGAAATACCATACGAAACTGTATTTTCCATTGGATTTTGAAATTCCCATGTTTTTTTAATTGCTGCTGTGTTAAATCATCAGATATAGAGTTAAAAATATGATTTTGTTCAACTCTTTGCGATTTATTCAAACTTCTTGGTCATTCTCAAAAATGGTGGCACAAGATTTGCAATCATTGGAATTGCAAATTTAAATTGGAGTGAGTTAATATTTAAAACACTTTTGCAAAGTTCTCAATATAATTTGACAGAATAGAAGGATAAAAATGAAACCTTGGAACTTACATCATGGAAAAGAATACAGTCAGTGATACACAAAAAAACTGTCGCACATATGCAAGAAAATTTCGCTTTCAGATATCTGAGTACACGAGTTAACTATAACGATGAAGTTCATTTACCACCTGCACGAGATGTTTTCAAGTCTATTATATATAAGATTTGAAACTGTTGATGGTGGTGTTGTTCTTAAAATGGCTTTTAAGTCAAATAACTGACCCGAAGACACTCAATTTGTGGATTTTAATATGTGTGTTGAAAAGAAAAAACTAAGATACAGAACGTACGTTTAACAAGGAGTATTAAGAAAATGGGATGCAACAATCATATCTTGAATTATGTAAAAAAAAATCGTTTTAATTGAGAAAAATCCAGATATATCAGACGACAAAAAAATGAGAATGTAAGTAAACTTTACTGAGAATGCAAGTCAACCGTTTTTCCCATTCGCACTCTCATGATAGTGCGACTGTCTGTGGAACTTTTCTTAAATAAGTTTTGAGACTTTTGAAAAATGCAAGACAATATTGATTGATGTCAAAAGGAGATTTGATCAAGCCATAAATTGAATACATAATAGAGTTAATTCCGAAATGTTTTCTCTGCCTTTAAGTGCGTTTGTTAAAGCTGTGTCCTTACCTAATTTTTGTGTTACTTTTAGACTTTAAGGTTGATTTGTTCTCTATCGGCTCCTTCCTCTGGAATCTTTTACATGTTTTATTTTTATCAGCTCTAAGATAACATGAGTTGTCGAAATGGCTTTCTGCATATCTAGGTATTTATTTGTAGAATTTCCAGGAGTAGACGTACTGGACGAACAAAATTACCGGCTAGTATCAATTACTGTCTCAAAAACTTATACATCAAGGGTATGTTCAGTCGCTGTTGCAATTGTCACTGCAGAAGTTTTACGGTCATCACCACAATTTGACAGACCGTTATTATGTTTCTATTTCACAAATGAGGACAGATATCTTTGGGTAGATCCAAAGTATTTTACTGGATTGAATAACACCGACTGTGACAAAACCGGACTTTTCACTGGCAGTGTGACGGATGCCTCGCATGGAGCAGATCATGCTTATCCTTTCGGAGCACCTGATGATACCTCAGTTCTATAGGGATCCACACTGTTAGTGCTTTAATTTTGTGGCGTTCTTGTTCATTTTTGTTTATCTGTTTTGTCTTTGTCATACCGTCTCAATTCATGTTATCTGTGAATTGCCGTGATTTTGGATTTATGATTTTAGAATTCCCCCTTTCCTCGTTCTTGCTTCGGTATTCGTTTGCCGATGTTTTACATGTATCTCCAGACTCAAACATAATGGTAAAAATATAAACATACAAAGACTCTGTTTTTCTATGATTACTAGACATGAATTATTGAATTGGCTTATATAATTTCGGAATTTGATGCATGGCATACTTGAACTGCTCCTCGGGGACTTCCTTCAGTTTCGAGAGTCACATAAACAGCAGTGTGTTAAATGTCTCATATCACTTAGTGCATATGGTTGAAAAGTAGTGTCTTTGTTGGAAAATTGGCTCTTTTTTTGCTATTTATGTTTGTTATTTTAATTATATGACGAGCGGGTTTCCTGGTTAAGTATGATACTTGAAATCTATTTGTAATTGCGTTAAATGTTTCTGGTTGGAAAGTATTGGCAAAATATATATATTTCTAGTAAACTCCGACATGTTCAGGGTTAAAAGGAATCATAAACACAGATAAAATAACAATACTTTAAAAAAAGTACTTAACAAGTCATTGGCTTATTTTGAAAAGACTTTCATTCAGGATATATGCAGATTAGAGGACTTACAGATTTTTTTTAGTTTTATGCGAGGTTGCAATTTACATTTTAACATTGAGATTTATAGCAGGAAATATAGCTTAAAATCACATTTTTGATATGATTTAAACAAGAACAGCTAAAAAACTGTAATGCTCGTACATAAATATTCTTCATATTACTACAGCTTTTACTATATGTAGTTCTAAATATATACATCAGTACACTTTTTTTGGTGTATTTACCTTAAACACCAGACATAATGATAAGTGATAAGCATTAAAAGGGAGATAATGAAACCAATACGTTTGCTTCCTATTTTCTTAAAAGACTTCTGCAAAGTTCTGAATAAAACTTGACAGAATGATGAGTAAAAATAAAATCTTAAAAATTAAAAAAAATGGTAAATTTCCAAAAACCCTTAAAGTGTAATAGTTTTTGAGAATTCTATATAGCAACGATACTTTTTTAGCTCACTTGACGATGCAAGGGTGAGCTGTTGCCATCATTTGGTATTCGTCATCCGTCCGTCCGTCAGACGTTATCTAACTTTCAAAAATCTACTCCTCTGAAACCTCTGGGCCAAATAGAACCAAACTTGAACTGATCATCAATAACGTGTTTAGTTTCAAATTTCTTATTTTCTATGTCCCAAGTCAAACAACATGGGTAGTTACTAAAAATAGAACAAAGGGGTAAATTGTAATTTTTGCAAATAAATCGAAGACCGTTCAGATATCTTACATCCCGGGTCCTTTGTTTTACTCAGGTGTATATTATTTGGAAACTTTCCGTCAAACAATAGACCATGATCACTGGGGCTTGACAGGTGTTTTCAGATACCCCGTCACACCCTGTGATCACGGACTATTGTTTGACAGAATGTTTCGCGGGAAGTTCGGCGTATTGCCTAAAGCAATAAAGGTGTCAATTTACAATGGCGGATCCTGATTTTCAGCTAAGGGGGGGGGGGGGGGGGGGGGNGAGTAACCCATAATTTTTCAACGGGGGGGGCAGGAATTTTTATATTTTCCAACCTAAGGAGGGGCAGGCACACATGCCCCTCAATCCCCCCCCGCGATCCGCAGCTGACAAATTCATTTTGTGACAACTAATCATGTAAACGAAACGATCACTCATGTTTTTCCGTAACTATTGATTGTATATATTCTCAATGATACTTGATTAACCATTCTAGATGGGATGGACAGGGGTACCTTTCTCTCTTTTTCAGCCAATTTCTTCTATCTCCAGCCCTTTCTCCTTGATCTCTCCCCTCTGTCCTAGCTCTGGTCCCTCTCTCCTTTCTTCCGGTCCCTGTCTCCTTTCCGCAGCCCCTTTTCTTCCTTTACCCTGTCCACCCTCTCATTTTTAGGTAATAAAATTAACAATTGAGAACAGTTCCAAGTTTAAATGCGATTTCTTCAAATTACCAGTCTAAATCGCTAGAAAATTGTTTCAAATTTTAGACCATTCACGAGATGCTACATAAAAGTAATGAACGTGTTCTTGTAACTTCGGTATTTTATTTTGTATTGAAATTTTACGGAAGCGTATTGAAGAAAAAATATCTCATAATAATGAGATAATATTTCATAATTATGAGAAAGGGTCTCATAATTCTGAGATATTATTTTATAATTATGAGATATTTTCTTATATTATGAGATAATTATCCCAAAGTTATGAGCAAATTGTCTCATAAATATGACTTATTTACTCATATTTATGAAATAATGTCTCATAATTATGAGATAACATTTCATAATTATGAGATAACATCTCATAATTTTTAGATAATTATATGGTATTTATTTGATAACATCTCAAAATTGTGAGATAATTATCTGATAATCATGGCTTATTATTTCATAAATATGAGATAATATCTCATAATTCTGAAATAATATTTAATAATTTTGAGATGTTACTCTCATAATTGTGAGATAATTATGTTATTATTATGAAATAATATCATCTAATTATGAGATTTTTTTTCTTCATGTTGCATCAATACGCTTCCGATAAATTTAACAGATATATACACATTGCATTTGTATTATTATAAATGATACGCGAATTACATGGCACTTTGAACAACTGTACTTTAGACAAAGGCAGATACCAACAAGGCTGTCACATTGACAATATCCCCCGCCCAACCCCAATCTTATTAGCCCGCTTATTGGATGTGAAGTGTTATGGGCTATATCTAAAATCTGCGACTAACTGGGAAGCTTACACCATGTGAATAAAATAAACCTTTTAAAATTAAAAAAAATGCCCCACTTTAGCCTGTTATAGGTAGAAAACGGGCAAACATCGTTGAAATCACAAGAAAATCTCGTTAAAAAATTTAACAGTATATAATAATGTCATTATAAATCAAATCAATGAGAAGCATACTTATTTATTATTTTTGATCTGCAGTTGCCTAAAAATTGGAATTGTGTTCAGCCTATTTATTAAAAAAATATATCCTTTTCTTATTTAACCCATCTTAAGAAATGTGACATTGATCTTGTGAAACACAATCGAAGAAAATTCTATCAAAATCTGATACATATATAAATTTTTATGTTTACGACTGTGCTATATGAAATAATGACCTCAAAAATTTCTCCGCCATAAATATATTTTTTTTTAAAATGCAAGGCATTGTGTAGGTAAGACAAAAAAAACATATCGTGGATTATAAGTAGTATGCAAAAAATTAGCTAATACTTAAACTACAAATCACTTTAAATTATTTTCTACAAAAATACCGCTACATAGGATCATCTTTTCACGGAGCAAATGTATTTGAATTGAACCATACATTTTTTCAGTCAATATTTTGTCTTAGCTCTGTCCAACCTGACAAACCTCTTCCTTCAAGGCATATCAAATCATGATAATAAAGCCTCCTCCGAGACATATCAAAAAATGAAATAATTCATGAGTAGCCTATTTTGTCAACAATTATAAAAACCTTTAAAATATGAATTGAAGGGCTATCGTAAGTTTCAAGTAATCACACATTTCTATGCACAAAAGCATAGCGCATATTTGAAATGAGTAGAGGAATAAAAAATCAATTTTTACTTACAATATTTTGAAGAAAGGTCACCAATATAGTGAGCTTAATTTCGTTCATTCGCATATAATTTGGAACTTAAACATACTGATGTATAAATTACAATCTCTATTCTATCTTCTTATTCACTGTATATCCACGCACTGAAATATTATTTGTAAATAATAAGCATATCCATTTGTAAACCTTTTTTTATTTGGCACATTCATTTCTGATTTGTCCTTTGAACTCGCTGTTATTATCATACGGCCTACTCGATTTGTTTGTGTAGTTTTATACACCAATGAACTCGCTGTCTACGTGACACCATTGTTATTTAAAAATAATCTAGACCAGTTTGTCCATTGTTTGTTTGAGAATTACTCAATCACGAAAAGGCATCCAACGGGGTTTATAATAAAGGGTACAATTAATAAAGATTATATTTGCTTTTGGGGTTTTTAAGTGTTTTTTTTTGTGTTTTATTATGAAAAGAGTAATGCTTTTTGTTTACCTTGGGTGTAAGTTAGTTATACCATTCGGTATACGGTGTTTCAGGAAAAGAAACCCCTCCGGCCTCCAGCCGTCGGGGTTTCTTTTCCAGAAACACCTTTACCTCATGGTATAACTATTACAAAACTCTTACTGAATAAAAAGGATCGTCATGATGAGATCTACTCACCCTGCAGTTTGGAAGAAAATCTGATGATTCATTTAAGGAGGTTTGCTCCTCATATTTTGGGATTTTGTCAGATTTTCGGAATTCTCTGGTTTTATCCATTTAAATGCATTATACTTTTTTGCCCATGGACCCCCTTATTTTTTCCCATGTTTCATTTATACATCTTTATAAGCATTTTGTAAAAAAAAATCACTTAAATCTCAAAAACCAAATCATCAAACTATCGATTTTTTGTCACTTAAATTACTTCTTTTAAGCTCACCTGGCCTAAAAGTCCATGTGAGCTTTTGCCATCACTATGCGTCCGTCGTCCGTCTGTCTGTCTGTCTGCCAACAATTTCAAAAATCTTCTCCCATCTCGGAGTTATAGCCCTTTTTTCGTTAAATTTTCAAAATTTTTGCATTTTTTATTTTTAATTTCAAAAAGTGAAACAGAAAGAGGTCGAGTGTAAATTGCAAAAATGTTCAGCATATCAAGATCTACCCACCCTGAAATTTTGAAGAAAATCCATAAACCCTTGTACGAGTTATTGTCCTTTTTTCACCGGATTTTTTAAATTTTCGTATTTTTTCATCTTTTCTTTCCAAAACTATTGAAGATGAAGGTTAAGTGTAAATTGATGAAAAGTTTGCCATGCTGTGGCGACTTCAAAACTGATGTTGAAAATTGTTCCTTGACCGCCATTTTCATAATGGAAGCCAAAAAAGGCGGAAAAATTCAACATTGTCCGATTTCAATGAAATTTGGTTTCCAAATAGATATTGATGTTGCGACTTCAAAAGGGGTGTTGAAAATTGTTTGTTGACCGCCATTTTCAAAATGGCCGCCAAAAAAGGCGGGGGAAATTCAACATTGTCCGATTTCAATGAAATTTGGTTTCCAAATAGATATTGATGTTGCGACTTCAAAACCGGTGTTGAAAATTGTTCGTTGACCGCCATTTTCAAAATGGCCGCCAAAAAAGGCGGGAAAATTCAACATTGTCCGATTTCAATGACATTTGATTTCCAAATTGGTCTTGATGTCGTAACTTCAAAACTGATGTTAAAAATTGTTAGTTGACCGACATTTTTAAAATGGCCGCCAAAAAAGGCGGGAAAATTCAACATTGGCCGATTTCAATGAAATTTGATTTCCAAGTAGATATTGATGTTGCGACTTCAAAACCGATGTTGAAAATTGTTTGTTAACTTCCATTTACAAAATGACATCTCGACTTCAAAACTGGTGTCGAAAGTGGTCCTTTTCAAGAACGTTTTTTTGTCAAAAAAAGCTTAACAAAGAAATATAGTAAGACATGATCAATCTTTAAAAACAGTTCAAGATATTGGAGGTGTTTGAGCTACGAAAGTTTGAGAAACTGAAGATCAACTGTATAACTTACAATGTTACCTTGATTGTGGCAACTGAAAGCCAGGTGAGCCATACAGGCTCCTGGGGGCCTCTGGTTTAATTTTCTTACAAATAATTACATTTATTTGAAATCTTATTTATTTTCAATTAGAGTAGCAAATCCCCTTAAGAGTAATTGCTCTTTTTCGTATTTTTTTCGCATGGTATCTAAGATCCCCAACAGCCGGGAACAAAGTTTTACATTTGGGTCTTATAGGAATCCATTCAAAGAACTTCTTCTCTGAAACAACGAAGCCAGTTGTATCCAAATTTGTTCACCGTTGTCCTTCAGAGTCCACTTCAAAAATATGTCTCTCAAGGCCACACTTTATCCAAGATGGCCGTCAGCAAGGAAATTATTTTAACATTGTACTCTATGGTAAAGCACATTTAAAAGATCTCCTCTGAAACTAGTAGGCCAATCGGAACCAAGCTTGGTCTCAAAAGGTCTTAGTAGGTTTCCTTTGAACATGTGTCCGGCAAGTTTGCATCCAAGATGGCCGCAAACAGGGAACATAGTTGAATGTTGGACACTATGGAAAGCATTTAAAGATTTTCTGAAACAATAAAGTCAGTTAGATCCAAACTGGTTACCATATTCCCAGTATGTTCCCTTTAAAAGTCTCTTCATTCTAGATGGCAAATAGTATTGAAATTTATTTTATTTTTATATTTGAAATTCTTGTAAAACGCATTTAACGAAGATCTTTTCCTCTGGAACTACCAAACCACTTGCAACCTAACTTGTTCATAATAGTCCTTAGCTAATTCACTTCAAAAAAGTTGATTAATAAGTCTGTTATCATAATTGAAAAGGAGCCCCTTTATTAGCCGATTGAGACTGCTGAACGACGGGCAGGCGGTCTGGTGGTCATATGTGTTCAGCTTGTCACCGCGAAAAAAAATTGATTTTTGGATTATTTGAAAAAACAGCAGGTTTATACCATAAACTAGATCAAGTTCGAGTTTGAGCAATATAGGAGGGAAACGTGTGAATAATTAACATTTTATTATATTTTAAAATGAAAGTAGGGACACAGCTTTGGTGTAATTTAAGAACAAAAATAGCTGCAACTGTTTTATTGTTCATACTGAACTGTCCCTTTATCATTACAACTTGTACTTTACATTTAATCATTCTTGTTACATCAACACATATTTACGGGGCACTCCAAGATTATAATAAAAAGCGATAATTTTATAAAGGGGAGATAATAAAACTAAGGTAGGTAATATACTTGACACAAAGAGATTGTCTTCTCAATAAAACAGAAGGATTGTGGTACAATAAAATCTAAGAATGAACAAAATATTCTTATTTTGGTAAATTTCACGAAACTCTAAAAAACCGTTTATATTGAAGATTTCACCAAGCAAGCATTCATACCTTTCAGCAATATATATTACCTAGATTAAAATCCTTTCTGATTAATTATTTGAAAGAAGGACTCGGAATGTTTCGAATTTAGTTGCATTGTATTACCTGGATTAGAGGGGGAACCTTTTCCCATTTTTGTTTTGAATGGTTGTCTGAACTAGGTTGTAATGGAAAATTGAGCCTTCGGTTCCCATAGTGTCTGTAAGTCTCGTTGAATTTTGTAACTTCCGGGTACAATTTTTGTACCCGGAAGTTGCATTTTGACCGATAATTTATGACGTTTCAAACAAAAAATTAAACGTCATAACCTAAAACGTCATCTTTGGGCGGGAGACGTTTTCAAATTTCAATTTTATCGTGAATTCTCGGTGTCACATGACGAGACTTACGGACCCTATTAAAACTAAACCAGAAATTTTAAATTTTTGAAAAAAAAAACTATTCATATTTTTTACTATTTCAACAATATGTATGAATTAGATTTTAAGGGGAACCCCTGCCCAATTTTTTTAGTGGTGGTCTTAAATTGGTTGTAATGGATAATGGAGCTTTTGGTTAGTCTCCTTTTTCTGTGCCTTGGCAACAAAACCAGAAAGCTGAAATTGTAGAAAAAAAAATGTATAAAATTTTAATAAGGAGAATCCCTGCCAAAATATTCTTTGAGAGGGGCTTTTCAGCAGTATTTATTACATAGATTTATGGGGGAACCCTGCCCAAATTAGTTTTAACAAGTGATCTGAAATGGGTCGAAATGAATAGCAGAAGTTGTTTTTTTTTTTTTTTTTTTTTTTTTNTTCTAATGCTACATGACACAAACTACCTGCACCTCGGCTTTGGCATCTTTGATGCATTTGTCAATTTGATTGTAAGTTTTTTGAAACTGTCTTTCTCAGCCATGGCCAAGGTGAGCGATTCAAGCTCTTGATGATCTCTTGTTTTAGTATCTTTCAGTGAAAAAGTAAGATCGAACATGTTATGATTTCAGCGATATGTATTACCTGGAACATAGCGGAATCCCTGTCCAAACGTTTTGAAAGATAGTTTGTAATGGATAGGAGAGAGCTTTAAAAAAAGCAAAATGTATGAACTTATAAGGGGAACCCTGTAACACTATTTTAGGCTTCATTCCGTGTATGGCACGCGGTAGATGTCCTTGGTACTGGATTTGGCTTCCTATTTCGATTTTTTTTTTGGTAATGAGTACTTCTTTTGTGACAACTTTTGGATTATGGCTTTCCATATCATTTGATATTAGTGCTGCTGATTAGAAGTAACTCCTTGAAACACGTGTACAGGATAACGAAATTTACAGTTTTTTATGCAATATCGGTATTTTTTGTATTTTGAAAGTGGACTCATAAAGTTATCATTTCAGCAATATGCATTAATAACATTATAAGGGGAATGCTGCCCATAGTGTGGTTCCTGGAAAGGTCTGTAGTGAAAAGAGGATCTTTTAGTTTCATTAGGAAAACAAAAAATAATATTCCTCTACATGTTATGGTTTGATTTCAGCAATATGTCTAAACTAATTAATAAGGGGAACTATTGCTCATTGTATGAAGTGCGTCAAATAATTTTTTGAGTGAAGAAATATGTATAACATAGATTGTAAGGGAAACCACTGCCCAATTTTTTTTCAAAGGTGGTCTGAAATAGGTCGTAGTGGATCGTAGAAGTCTTTCATTAGTATTATTATTAGTATAGTAAACATACAAGTTTTATTGCACGACATGACGCAAATCACTTCCAACTCGGCTACTGATCTTTGATGCATCTTTCATGTTTTTAAGGATTAGATGCCTGTAACACTCAAGTGTTTTCACACGATTGTTAAAAAGATTAAATTAACAGTAAATATGTCTTTAGCTTGTTACGTTCTTCCAAGTTGTGCCATACAACAAAATAGAGTATAATTTCGTAACACTGTCGTCATCTTTTAAAATTTAGTCTGAATTTTAATAATCGGTTATCAAATTCCTCACAATGTTTACTATGAGTTGCTTTACTTCCATCTTGAGATAATGGCATGTCTAAGATTTTACCGTTTCAAATCTTAAGTTTGTATGTTATTTCGATGATGATGATTCTACTCAATTCAATAATTCTTTTTACAGAAATGGTTGTGATAAAAGTGGTTTGTATTGTGTTCTTTCTACTGTAATGGAGCGGTTGAGAATTGAACAGGTCGTGGACATTCAGCATATTATTAAACAGATGAGAAACAGGCGTCCACAAATAATTCCAAACTATGTTAGTTTTTTTTCTTCAGTGCTTACCAAAGAAATTTAACTTTGATTTACAAAATTAATTTACAAAAGCAGCACACGAAACAGCAGTTATTTATCAACTGGAAAGCAAACGTAAATCTTGAAACATAATCAAAATTTATATATGTAGTACTAATTTTGTTGTACAAAATTAGGCCTAAATTGAACATTTTTCTAAAAACAATATCTAACGCCTTAAAAATATGACAACTGCAACATAACCTACAATCGGTACTTTGTCAAAGCAGAAATAAATTCTAAAAGTAACAAACAATTAAGAACGAAGAAGTTGAATAAATGCAGGACTATGCTGAGGAAAACAAGTTAGTTTCACATACATTTTAGTATGCAGTTTGATATATCACCATTATTTTCTTTGCAGTACTGAATTTTTAGCTAATAACCTGATTAAAATAAAAATTAAATTATTTCAAGTGGATTTCAAAAATAAAGACACAATTTTTTCATCAATGTAAGGAAATAATAAATGTTTATTCCTGCCAAAAGGTAACAAAGATAACTATATTGTATTTATATATAATTGTTTATAGACAACGGTCGTCCAGGAATTATCTTTTATTGGTATTGTTTATAGCAGTTCGATCCATTATGAAAGAATTCAAACAAACTAGCAGCAATTGTCAAATACAACTCGCATGACCATGTGTGCAAATATTAAATAACTATAGATATGCGTATGTAGAAAAAAATGCAAAAACAATTGTAATAGACAAAGGATAGCGAATGAAACCTTTTAACAAAACCGACTTTAAATTAGCTAATTAAGTTATGATAATTCATTTCAAAGTACTTTCTTTGAAATTTATGATGTACTTTATATTTGTAGGACCAGTTCCGGTTCATTTACAAAGCTGTGATGGAATATTTGAAACAGTTTGAAACATACTCTAACTTTCAGTAACCAAATGGAGAGTAGTGAATTATGCATGTACATAAACTGAAAATGTAAACCAATCAATTTATTTATTATTAATCAAGTTATTAATTTTACACTGCTAAGACGACTGCTTAAAAAAAATGAATGTACTTTGAATGTGTGCATTTGATTAATATCATATTTGTTTCTTAAATAGAAAAACTGATGGAAATAAATGAGGTTTTGAAATCTTTGTTCCTGTAATTAAAACATTTGATCTAGAAATTTGTAATTAATGCGATTAATTAGATTTTTCATCTATGTTTACCAACAACTAACTTGTAACAACATTTATATCTCTGGAACAAAAATGGAAGACCATTAACACCACAAGTCGCCAACATAAGTTTGATGACCTATACAATGTAAAGTATTTCAGTTTACTGCCTTTATCATGAATTACTTCGTCTGTTTTATTCATTTGATTCTACTTGTTCCATGCTTAGTTCTGCAATATTTTTCACACAGACACTTTCTATGTCAACGCATCGGTATTACTTTATATGAATATCGTGTCAACATGTCTCTTAGATTTGTACGTAGATACAGATTATGATAGGAGAATATTGGTGTACAAATCTTAAAGATATATTTTAATTATGTATTAGTATGTATTAATATATTTTAGTAAATGAATTTATGTCTAAGTTCCGTTGACTTATTTGGCTTGTTTTAATACTAGTATTTAATTGGTTTTCTCACTAAACTGGATACAAGTCAATGACAAATATCAAATAATTTTAGAAAACGTAGTTATCGATAAACGGTGAATGGAAATAAAAAAAAGTACTCCAAGGAAAACTTTTGTAAGCAAAGATTGATTATCAATTTTCATTGCCCAAATACATAATGATGACATGATGCATGAAGAAGCACGTAAAGTGATGTATTTAAATTACATCCTATTCTTTTCAACTGCAAAGTTTGAAATAGATTTATGAATGCACGTAGGTGCACGGCAATATTAACTTTAACTTGTTTTTGCAGTTTTCCTGAATTTTTGTCATAGTTTATCTAATAAGTGGCCGATAGTCATAATTCCAAATAATTTTTAAGCTCTTAATAGACCTGGTAAATGCGAGGAAAACAAATACCGGAAGTGGAAAAATTGTAATTTTTTACTTATGTTAATCAATCCTTAATCTAGAATCTTTGAATATTAAAGGTTTAATTTCTTATTATGGAAGCAGATAACCATTTTTTGCACCGTTATAGTCATGAAATTCGAACATTCACTTTTTTCTTTGGAGTACCTAAGTACATTGTTATAGATAAAGAACAAAAGACAAGCATACTTTTTGATATACGTCTCCGAATCTGAGAAAAAATAGGAAGAAGTGCTTAAAATTTTAAAGTTTTTAATCGACAATGCATTTGTGCAAATTGGAGGACTTGTTTTCCAGGGCACAAATTTCAGCTTTCGTTTTAAAGATGATACAATCATGATGATATGTTGTCACTAAACAATCTTCGTTTTGGAGAAAACGAGTAAGATTTATATATGCATTACTATGCTTGTCATGATGATATATTGTCACTAAACAATCTTCGTTATGGATACATCGGCAAACGAATACCGAAGCAAGAATGAGGAAAGGTGAAATTCCAAAATCATAAATCCAACATCACGGCAATTCACAGCAACACGGATTGAGACAGTATGACAAAGACATAACAAACAAACAAAAATGAACAAAAACGCCACAAAACTAAAGCACTAGCAGTGTGAACCCCTATAAAAACTGAGGTATCATCAGGTGCTCCGGAAGGGTAAGCATGATCTGCTCCACGCATGGCACCCGTCACACAGCCAGTAAAATATGACGTTGAAAAATCTGTTTGGTGGCTGATTAATTATTGTCATTTTCTAACCCGTAGACAAAACCAATTAAAATCCATGGGCATGTTACTTCTCTAACCCTCAGACAACACCAAGGTGAAAGTTTGAAGATAATTTTTGTATCTCTAAAGTATGTAGACATCAACAAGGACAAATCTGTTCCACAAACATAATCGACGAAGACAAAACTAAAATATAACAATGATATACAAGACAACACAGAAAACAAAAGCACTGACAGTGTGAACTCCCACTGAAAACCGGGAGTATCATCAGGTGTTCCGGAAGGGTAAGCATGATCTGCTCCACGCGTGACACCCGTCACACTGCCAGTGAAAAGTCCGATTTTGTCACAGTCGGTGTTAGTCAGTCCGGTAACAAACTCTGGAGCTACCCAAAGATATCTGTTCTCATTTGTGAAACAGAAACATTGTAATGGTCTGTCAAATGGTGGTGACGACCGTAAAACTTCTGCAGTGACAATTGCAACAGTGACTGAATATACGCTTGATGTATAAGTTTTTGAGACAGTAATTTCGCTCTGTTGACAAAATCGCTGTACAAACTACAGGCACGGCAATAGCAAATGAGTTGTGAAATGTACACGCCATATGCCGGAGAAGTGGGAATATTACTGCTCAAAAACGGGAAGTTCACTATTGGAAAGTCGAAATCATCACGCTTGTCGTAAAGTTTTGTTTTCAGACGTCCAGAGTTGTCAATGTAGAGGTAAAGGTCCAGGTATTATGCTGATGATGGTGTATCAGTGGTCTCTTTAATTTCGAGTTCATTTGGGTATATAAGATGAAGGTTATCCTTAAATTGAGGGTTGTTCAATGAAAGAACATCATCTATGTAACGGAAATTGAAATTAAAGAATTTGGCTAGCTTGTTGTCTTTTTTCTGAACTAGCCCTTGTATGAACCTCGCTTCATACGAATAAAGAAACAAATCTGCTAAAAGTGGCGCACAATTAGTCCCCATAGGTATTCCTATTGTCTGCTGGAAAACTTGTCCTCCAAATTCTACAAATATGTTATCAATCAGGAATTCCAGCATTGCAATGACATCCTCCTCTGTATACTTTTTGTGTGAATCAGTGTGATGTTTAACAAAATAGGCCCCATCTTTACCTATCACCAAATATGAATATCTTCTTTCACCTTTTTTAGTACAGAAAGACTGATGTATTAAATCCCGGAGCACTGACTTTAGCTTATCGTGTGGAAGAGTAGTGTAAACTGTAGAAAAATCAAATGTTTTGACACTGTCACAGTGGTTGAGTTCAGTTGAATATAGATATTCTAACAAGTCTTTTGAGTTTTTGAGAATCCACATTTGATTCACTCCACTTGTTGAGTATACTTTATCACTATATATCTTGAGGCCATCTTTGACTGCAGTAAGTAATAAAGTGAGGAGCTTAGAAAGGGGTTTTGTTGTGCATTTGGCAGACCCAGCAATGTATCTCTGTTTGTAAGGGCATTTATGTAATTTAGGTACCCAGTAGATACAAGGCAGGTTGTTGTTCTCTTCACTCAGTGATACCAAAGGAAGACAATACAGATTTATGATTGTTTAGTATGTCCTCCCTTGGTATGGTGGAGAGTTTGCATGTGGGGTTGCCAAATGAATTGTCAATGCCCATCTCCTTCATTAAGCAGTCAATGTAGTGTCTTTTGCAGAAAAATGTGATGTTGTTTTGGGCCTTGTCAGCTTGTACGATGACATAATTGTCATGGAGGAAGGACAATGTATTTTCTACCTCGGGATCATCGAATATGCTTTTTGAATTGGGGCTCATGGTTGTCTTTATGCGCCTCATTCGAGCTACAATCAATGACTTTGTGGACCTGATCCAGTCGGACAGTGTTTCAACATTTTCCTTCTCTCTCTTGGCCCATTGTTTGGCGTATTCCTCAACTGCGTCCATCAATATTTTAAAGTTATGTTTCCAACTGATGGGTTGGGGTTGGATATTTTGGACCTTTTGTGAAAAAAATCACGTAGTTCTCATTGCTTACGATGTTGAGATCCCCAGTAATAACGTGACCAGCAGGAGCGTACATAAATGGGGAAGAGAGACAAGAACAATCAGGTGGTTTTGATTTGAAGTCATCAATTTGGACATCCCGCAATACCCGTTTGTGATTGAAAATGTTAGTTGCAATTGGTTTTGTATATGTATAAGATATAAGAGGAACTGTTCGGTCTTTAAAGTATGGCGGTAACATGTTCATTATGAAGAATAATGGCATCTAAGCCTTTGTTTGTAAATTTGAGTTTTAAGAATGAACGACGTTCTTGTTCATTAGCAGATGTGGCAACAGGTTTAAATAGTCTGTGATGAGCAATATCAAGGACAATTGCAGTTAATTTGTATTCATGTGACGATGGATCTGTCATGGAAGAGTTTAAACAGATTTTATAAAATGAATGTAATTTTGAATGGGGTAAAGAGTATAGCTTTGTGCGTTTGTGATGAATACCAAGGGGGACATTCATGTATGGTAGAAGACCAATAATTGAAATGTCATGCAGATTTGGGGCAGTGTAATGTCGATGTCCAAGTAAGATTTATATATGCATTGCTATGATTTAAGTAAGTAAGATTTAGATTTTTTTATATATTCATTGCTATGCTTGTTTCTGAATCCTATTTGTTGTTATAATATGTATCTTTCAATATTTGTATGTTTTGTTCTCTTTCAGCTTTTACGCATATTTCTGTATATGGATTTCCAAATATTTTGACTAGATACGCACTGATAAACATAAACTGTCGAAACACGCATATACAGAATCTAACATAAACACTAACTTCGGTATTTTGTTATTTTTCTCTGATAAATATGTTTAAACTATCTCTTGCTTCGGTGATTTTCTTCATCTTATCTATCCAAAATAGTTAAGTTAAGGAAACTACAGATACTTTAACATAGGTTTCATTCTTTGGGCTTTATCTTGAAAATGACAACAGAAGGAGACAACAAACTAGGCTACATGTATATGACAAACGTGATCACTTCACTTTTCCATAATCAACTTCGCTTTTCTTTGAAGCAACATTCTAACAGCGCCAGCATATGGAGTTTACACCTGCCAACTCATTAGCTACTTAAGAGCATGTGGTTGATACAATGACTTTTTCGATGGAACCAGGTTGCAATAAATAAACTACATAAACAAGGGTATCTTATCAATCATAAGCAGAAGCAGAAGTTTTACGGACGACCTCACTATCTTGTGGACCATAAGGGATATCTGTTTCCCAGATGATAACAGATTTTGCTTTTAACAGCTTGAGGCTATTTTTCCTATACCAAATTTGACTTTAATACTGAAATTGACATATTCAACAGGACTGGTGTCTTATCAGAAATAGTAATGCTTACTAAAATGGTGAGCTTGTTATCACCAATGGTTTTAAATTGGGTCTGTGGTGATCATTCGTATGTGTGTCCATGGCATGCGATAGGGACAAAAATGGAATATACCTTGTATTTCGTTCAAAAAATCAGGGTTTGCAGGTATATCGCACAAAAACTGCAGTTTCCGATTTGTATACATAGTATTTTGCGCAATACCTAGTTTTTTATCCATTATTTCAGTTGCCGTGGTATTTGAAAGTGATGACTGTCAGCCATGAATAAAAATAAGAGAGGAGTAAGACATCTGCTGAATTTTCAACTGATAAGGAAACAACGTTCGGATTTATTTCATTATTGCGCTGAAGTTTTTTTATAAATCTTGGAGTAAGATGTCCACCAGGATTTGAAAAATTGGCTAATTGTTTCGCCTAATTTCGCTCTCCGATCACCTTGAATCTTATTTATATAATATAATATATAATATAATTAATATAATGATAATAAAGGAAATGAATCATGAACTTTTATCCGTTTTCTAAAAGTATCGATTGCTGACTACCACATGAGGAGTGGATAAGTTACTTCTTCGTTCTTTACAACTAGGAAGAGAATCATGAACAAAATCACCGTTATAATATGGATAATATCAACTAAGTATAGTCAAGAATATACATTGGGTAAGTATAATACACTCTTGTACCATATCTTTTATTTCAATATTTTTTTTTTCAATTTAGTTTTTCATTTCTAAGAATCGACAGGCTTTTTTTTTTAAAGAAATCAGATAATTTATCCATATTCTCGACTATAAATATTTACAAATTAATAAACACTTAAAAATTTTATGAACGGATGAAAACAATTTCCGATATAACTCAATCCTTTTTGTTCTTCTTCATCAAATCTGAACTCTCATTTGAGTCGGTAGAACGGGTCAAGAGTTTTACTTTACAGTAAATAGTTTTATAGTATTTTGATATAAGAAAAATAAAATTAATACAATTAAAGATAACTGTGTAATTTTAGCGACGTCTTTGTTTCGCGGTTGACTGAATAAATTTCATTTCGCGCAGTCCTTATTTCACAGTTGTCGGTCAAACTACTAACCATCCAATTTCATCAAAATATTCGCGAGGATTTTATTTTCGCGCTTTATGTCTTCTCGTGAAAATAAAACTGCCACAAAAGTTTCCCTTTTTACAGTTGATGGATGTTTTATATCATATATCGATTTGAACTCAGATATAGGTATATTTTTATTTTCATATTCTTTTCATATTTGAATTATTCGTATCAGATGTGAAAAAAATATGATCAAAGGCACATATCCCCCCGTTCCATACTTGGAATCTCTTTCATGTCTCAAATGAAAAAGGGGATAAGTTCTTTAGTGGAATGTTGTCTTATGCTGATTTCCTACATATTTTCATACTTTTTATGAATAATGAATGCAACACATGTATATACTTATATATACTTTACGTTGTTAACATAACAAAACCAATACGTTATAGTGTTTACAGTGTCTTTCAATGCTGGGCAAATAGTGCAGCATATGTTTTAATTCTCTAATGTCAAGTTTTCTTACAATCGACTTGAGTGCCCTGTGTTTGTCTATATGTTATCGTCCACTACCACTCTAGTGCTTTTGTCGGGCAGCGGGTGAAAGTTATTGTAAGAGCACTTTGTCAGTTTAATTCATGCTGGTTGATAACCACGCATTCATGAGCAGAAAAGACTTGGATGTAGCAATGTTCGAAATTTAACAAAGAATTCCTCTACAGACCGGTGCAAAATGCCGCTTAGAATTACTATGAAGTATGAGCAAAGCTCAGCAAAACTCATTGTTGAAGGCCTCATGGTGACTTCAAAATGAAAAACAACAGTGAAAGCGTTGTTTCTTTGCTTGGTGCTACTGTGTATTTGTAGAGACTTTAAGTGCATATGCATTTCCTCCATATCCTTTCAGTTTTTATTAGATGCCAATAAAACTGATACAATATACCTGTACTATTTGTTTTTTTTCTCTGGTGTTGTTTTGATGGAGTAATTGTATACTTTTACTTTTATAGTATTTTATTTTATTTTATAAATCTTTAACTGATTATTCTTTTCAGACATTGATTGTATAAATGGACTTAACAAAGGAATTAATTATAACGGAACAGTCAGTGTTACAGCTAGAGGAACACCCTGTAGTGTTTGGGGAAATAAAAACGTTGTTAAATATAATGCCGACCATAATTACTGCAGGAACCCTGATAATTCCAGTAAAACATGGTGTTTTGTCGACAATCCAGCCGTTAAAATATATGAGTATTGCGATATAACATACTGTGGTAATGTATTATTACATAATGCATTAACTTTTTTATATAATATATTCACTGAATTCTTTTTCCTTTCTGCCCACTGCTGAAATACTTTGTCAAACAACATTTGTATAGAAACAAATCCTGGATCCTTTTAAAAGATAGAATCTCTTGATTTAAGGATGAAAGAGTTAGATTCGAGGGGTTACTCAAACATAGGATCAGTTAAGTTATACAGGGTTACTGGCAAGATGAATAGTTTTATTTTCAGAAACAAGCGGACAAAAATATACTTAGCACTAATGTCAATAATACAAACAAATTTGTCCAAATACATATTTTGATGCAAAGTGCTTGTTTAAATCTACTCCATTTGTCCGTGTCACCACAGTTATCAAAACTAAATATATATCCATTTTATGATTCGAAAACTAACTTTCATAGTCACAAGTAATGGCGAACGAACTCTAGTATACTACACTTACAATGCATCGAGGCCGGTTTACAACATTTTTTCACTTATTATTATAACAATTGAAGTAAAAGTAATTTACATAATAAATAAAGAAAATCTAAATGGCACCAGTTGGAACTTTATATAACATCAGACCAATTTTTTTGGTCAAATGTAGACTCTTAAAGTAATTGTCCAGGACCTACATATTTATAGAATTTTCAATATATTTCCTTCCCTAGATACTATCTCAAATTATAAGAATTCATACAGGAAAAATTTCAGGTTTATTAATTCCTTTCAATATCTTGACAATTTCATATATAAATCACTGTTCAATCAATATATCTTGCACCTAAACAAATTAGAAAATTTCCTTGAATAATCTTTTTGAGCTATCATCCAGAAATCAACGTCAGAAAGTTTCCCTTAATTGTTTGGTCACTTTGACCTTAGATATTTTTAGCTATCATCCAGAAACCAATGTTTGACAAGCAAGCCCTCCCGCATCAATATTTTAAACAATAGCCGAGTTCAACTTTTAAAATGAGTAGAGAGTGAGAACCAAACCGCAAGTAATAAAAGAAAAAGACAATTGCATCTGAAACACACTGAAACGAAGCACATCAGAAATAGAAAAGAAAAAATAGGGACATAAATACAGATGACGAACACAGACCGCATCAATACCATGGATGAGATCAGGTGCATCGGTAGAGTAAGTATCTCTTGTATCTGATAAAGCATCCGCCATTTTGAACATCTCAAATGAAGTCAAATATAGTACAGGACAGGAGCAAACTCAAGTTGTTAGAGAGAAAGATCTGCTGTCATCTTGGAAATCGATATCCCGAAGCGGTCCATAAAATCATGATGTCGACCGTAAAACTTTTCAAACAACAGAGATCCTACAAGGAAGTCTTTGTTTTGACCTCATACCCTTAGTACCGATGAGTCGGAAGGTGTACTCTCTATGCTGGCACTGTTGGATTGTTGCTACAAAGAAAAGGAAAGTCAGTGATTGTTAGAAAAGCGAAGTAATCGCATTTTTCATACAGCTTTTTTGTCTCCCTCTGTTCTACATGAAGGTAACGGAACGAGGCAAATGCGGAGGTGTCTATAGTATCCTTAATTTCGAGTTCACTTGGATAGATGAGATGTAGATAATCATCAAAGCTAAGGTTGTTTAGTGACAGAATATCTTTATAATGGAAGCTGAAATTAAACGATCTTGCGAGTTTTTATTGTTTTTTTATATTTCCTCATGGAAAATTATAAAATTACAAATGTTAGATCCTTCAATTTCACTTATAGATATATTGATGATTTCATCTTTATTGATAATGCATCTTTTGCTAAATGGATCCCATTGATATACCCTCCAGAACTAGAGATTAAGAAAAAGACAGAAACCCCTAGATATACATTTTTTTCGACTTATATCTCGAATTTGACGAAAATGGCCTTCTCAGTACTAAAACTTACGACAAAAGGGAAGATGTTAATTTCAAAATTATCAATTTCCCTACTATGGGCAGTAATATTCCAACCTCTCCTGTGTTTATATCACAGTTGATTCGTTACCTGAGAGCTAACACAAATTCTACGGACTTTCTCATTAGACATAGTTATCTCCGTGACCGCCTTATTAATCAATGCTTCAAGAAAATCCGTCTTATACGATCAATTAAAAAAGTTCTTCAATAGATGTCAGTTTCTCATGGAAAAATTTTCGGTCCGAACTCTGATTAAAAATTCTTTTTTACCTGGGATGTCCATTTCTTTTTTCTTTCTACGAACTTTCAATAGCAATTACTTATCTTGCTACCGGTCACTACCGTAATGGAAGGGGAGGTTTTGCGCGCCACAAAACCGGTATTGTTCACCATTTCTTTTTAAATGCATGTACCTAGTCAAGACAATTGCGGTCGACAATTTTCGAGTGGTTTACACGTGGTTTACACATGCTTTGTCTTTTTGCCTATGGACTTTGGCTCTTGACAATTCTGTTCAGTAACTTTGTTACTACCCCCTTTTGGTAATAACTAGAAAATATGATTTGTATTATTTTTGCGAGGGACGTGTTCGGTGATTTAAATATTCTTCCGTGAATGTTTTTTCCGAGATAAGAAGACAGGGTTAAGACCAGCTCACGTACATTCGTACTGGCTTAGTTTTCTTTTCTGTGCCGTAGTCGTGTTGTGTCTCTGTTTCTTTGCTGTTTCTGATGTTGTCATTGTCGTTTAATTATTTGTTTTGGATTTACGGTTCGGTTCTCACTTGACCATGACAAACATCCCAAATAGTCTGAATCCCAAACCAAAAATATGTTTAAGTGATTGCGATTGAGCTTCGCGGATGCATTGAAACAACAGCAGTAGAATATCTAAGGAACAAGGTAAGTGATTATCACAAAAATCAAAGACATGGCAAAAACGGCAACAGAGAAAAATAAAGAAAAAACAAGGATGTTAGACAGCCACAAGGCACGGAAATAAAAAGAAGATATTAAGAACTAAAGCGCTCATAGTGTGAACTCCTATGAAAACCGGAAGTGAATGTAACTCTTGACTAAACACGGACTGACATTGCATCTGTACATTTTTTTTCTGTCTATGAGAAAAAAACACAGTGAATGCTTAAAAATGTTCAAAGCTCTCTAAGATGAAAAAATGGTGTCAATAAGATTGAATATATATAACAGAAATATAGGTTAGAATGAATGTATAGAGTACTTCGTTTAAAAGAGTATCTATATTGAACTTCTAAAACAAGCTGCTTGTTACAAAAACAATCTGTTTTCATGTTATTTATGCCCAGATTTACAATCTACGCCTCGTATGGTTCAACCTACCAATCTGAATAAACACAGGGTCCATGATACTGTAACTTTCAAATGTGCTTGCTATATGGTGTGAGGTTCCTCATTGCGTTGAAGATCGTACGGTAACCACTACATGCTTTGTTTTGTGGATAGTTTTAACCTGGAGATGGGATGTTGTCTGCTTGACATTTACCCCATTTCCTTTCTTTTTAGCTCACCTGACCCAAAGGGGCAGTGTGAGCTATTGTCATCACTTGGCGTCCGTCGTCCGTCCGTTAAACTTTTCACATTTTCATCTTCTCCTCTGAAACTACTGAAGCAAATTCAACCAAACTTTACAGGAATGATGTATGGAAGGTCCTTTACAAAGATTGCTCATTTCGTTCCGATCCGACAAAAAACATGACCGCCAGCGCGGAACTTAGAGAAAAAAACACAGTGAATGCTTAAAAATGTTCAAAGCTCTCTGAGATGAAAAAATGGTGTCAATAAGATTGAATATATATAACAGAAATATAGGTTAGAATGAATGTATAGAGTACTTCGTTTAAAAGAGTATCTATATTGAAATTCTAAAACAAGTTGCTTGTTACAAAAACAATCTGTTTTCAGGTTATTTATGCCCAGATTTACAATCTACGCCTCGTATGGTTCAACCTACCAATCTGAATAAACACAGGGTCCATGACACTGTAACTTTCAAATGTGCATTAGGATATGAATTGTCAGGACAAAATACATTAACATGTCGATATGTTCCTGGTGATAGCATGGCTTCTTGGAACCATCGTCAACCGACATGTTCTGGTTTGTATATACATAAAATGTTATCATCTAAATACTGTGTGCACAGCAATATTGCGGTACATCGAATTTTGAATTGAGTTGTGATCGCTTCTGTGCATTTGGATAGTAATACTTTGCACACAATAAAATTTAAAGTAAACAAATAGAATCTTTCCGATCATTTTTTCTAGTTTATCCTCATGTTGTCTATCAAAGATTTTTTAACATCAACTATACGAAACCATTGGATTAAAGTTATACGTTAAAATTTCAACAGACAAACCTATTTTCGCCCACATTTCTCTAGAGCAGGTTCTTTTTCTTTCGCAGTAAATTTTGTCACAACAACAGCTTATTTATGTAGTTATACACTTGTCCAATTGTACTAAATGTTTTCATTCATCACTCCGCCATATACCTGTACGGAAACAACTGCAGTAAAATACTGAAAGAGAATAAAATTTTAGTTTCTTGATATTCTGGTTATTTGCTGTGGTTTGTTTCCATTTTTTCACTTTTATTTTTACTTTTTGAGGTCATTTAGGGCTTGCTATATGGTGTGAGGTTCCTCATTGCGTTGAAGACCGTACGGTAACCACTACATGCTTTGTTTTGGGGGTCGTTTTAACCTGGAGATGGGATGTTGTCTGCTTGACATTTACCCCATTTCCTTTCTTGTTAGCTCACCTGACCCAAAGGGGCAGTGTGAGCTTTTGTCATCACTTGGCGTCCGTCGTCCGTCGTCCGTCCGTCGTCCGTCGTTCGTCCGTTAAACTTTTCACATTTTCATCTTCTCTGAAACTACTGAAGCAAATTCAACCAAACTTTACAGGAATGATGTATGTAAGGTTCTTTACAAAGATTGCTCATTTCGTTTCGATCCGACAAAAAACATGGCCGCCAGCGCGGAACTTAGGTTTAACATTGAACCCTATGAGAAAAATCACATTTTCATCTTCTGCTTTGAAACCACTGAAGCAAATTCAACCAAACTTTACAGGAATGATGTACTAAAGGTCCTTAACAATGATTGCTCATTTTGTTCCGATCCGATAAAAAACATGTCCGCCAGCACGGAACATGGTTTAACATTAGACCCTATGGGAAAATCACATTTTCATCTTTTGCTCTGAAACAGCTGAAGCAAATTCAACCAATCTTTACGGGAATGATGTACTCAAGGTCCTTAACAATCATTGCTCATTTCCTTCTAATCTGACAAAAAACATGGCCGCCAGCACAGAACGTAGGTTTTACATTGGACCCTATATGAAAAATCACATTTTCATCTTCTGCTCTGAAACCACTGGAGCAAATTCAACCAAACTTTACAGGAATGATGTATAGAAGGTCCTTAACAAAGATTGCTCATTTCCTTCCGATTCGGCAAAAAACATGGCTGCCAGCACGGAACATGGTTTGACATTAGACCGTATGGGAAAAATCACATTTTCATATTCTGCTCTTTAACCACGTAAGCAAATTCAACCAAACTTTACAGGAATGATGTACTAAAGGTCCTTAACAATGATTGCTCATTTCGTTCCAATCCGACAAAAAACATGGCCGCCAGCACGGAACATGGTTTAACATTGGACCCTATTTGAAAATCACATTTTTATCTTCTTCTCAGAATCGGCTGAAGCAAATTCAACCAAACTTTACAGGAACGATGTATGGAAGGTCCTTTACAAAGTTTGTTCATTTCGTTTCTATCCAACAAAAAACATGGCGGCCAGCGCGTAACTTAGGTTTAACATTGGACCATATGGGAAAAATCACATTTTCATCTTCTACTCTGAAACCACTAAAACAAATTCAACCAAACTTAAGAGGAATTATGTACTAAAGGTCCTTAACAATGATTGCTCATTTCGTTCCAATCCAACAAAAAACATGGCTGCCAGCACGGAACATGGTTTAACAATGGACCCTATGGGAAAATCACATTTTTATTTTCTTCTCTGAATCGGCTGAAGCAAATTCAACCAAACTTTACAGGAATGATGTACCAGAGGTCCTTTACAAAGAATGCAAATTTTATTTCAATCTGACAAAAAACATGGCGACCAGTGCGGAACTTATGCTTAACCTTGGCCCCTATGGGAAAAGTCACATTTTAATCTTCTCCTCTGAAACTGCTGAAGTAAATTCAACCAAATTTACAGGAATGATGTACGGAAGGTACTTAACAATATTTGTTCATTTTATTTCGCTACAACAAAAAACATGGCCTCCAGTGCAGAACATAGTTGAACATCGTAGGGTGGTATGTGAAAACTATACTTTTCATTATCTTCCCTGAAATTATTTAAGCAAATTTAACTAAACTGTGATGGAATGGTGTATTGAAGGTCATTTGCAAAGATTACTCATTTCAATAGGATCAGACTAAAAACACTTGTGCTAATGGAGAACATAGCTTAACAGTAGACCTCATTGATAAAATACATCTTTTTTGGTCATGCATGGCATAGAATATTTTGTCAGGTGAGCGATACAGGCTCAGTTTCTGAGCCTCTAGTTCATATTTATTATAATTCTTTGTAGAAATAAATTGCTACAATGGACCGGATTATGAAGGTGTTGTAAATGTAACAGAAGATGGGAGACCATGTTTGAACTGGAGGTCGTTTAACTCGAGAACTGTGCGTTACTACCCAGACCATAACTACTGCAGAGATCCGGACAATTCTAAGAAACCATGGTGTTATGTCGGAGGAAAATTACGATACCAGTATTGTAACATTACCGAATGTGGTACATTACTCGTCTTTAAATGTTATCTAGGAAATTTTTGTGAACGATGACTGTAACAAAATACAACAAATAGAATCAGCTTTACAGAAATTTTAATCAAAATATCAAAGTAGTAATATTCAAAGCATTTTCTGACATTTCAAATGATTACAAAAATGGTAGGAACCTACTCTTTCAAACTGATACAACATGCTTACACATCAGCAATGTGTTAATCTATATTAGTACCAAGTACAAACGTCCTAGGTACTGAATCTGACCTCCTATTCGATATTTTTGGTAATGAGTACTTCTTTTTTACTAATTTGGATTATGACTTTCCATATTATTTGATTTTAATGCTACTGATGAGAGGTCGTATACAGCATAACGAAACTTACTGTTCATTATGCAACTTCGGTATTTTTGTATTATTCAACCTAGCTCAGATTACACGCAGGACTCTAAAGTCAATAAAAGTAATCTTGTGCTAAAGCTTACTATATGTAAATTGAGTAGATCAAGAACAAACAAAATTTTTAAAAAATGAAAAAGTCAAGAAATGTTACATTCAAGCTCTATATCAATTATTGTCTGTTTGCAAATATTGCTCATTTTTTAAAAGGCGCTGCACCGCAAAAAGACCTTTCCAAGAGTAGTTTATTATACGTTAAGGCAATATCAATAACAGAGTTAGTCTGCGTTGTCACTTTGGGGTCAAACGCCTGTCATTCATCCGTCAACTTTTTTACATTTAGGCCATCTAACATGAATGTTCAAAATAAATAAGGATATCGTGCCAAATGCTTTTGAAAAATGATACGAGATAGGATATGATTGGAGTTAATTTTGACAAAAGTAAGATACAAATTCTAAAATATACGAAATCCATTTTGCGCGGAAAAGAGGGGGCTGAAAAAGTTCTTGAGTGTAAGTAATATTGAAATGCACTAAAATTGAAATACTAAATTTGGTTGGATTCTTGCGAAAATAGCGAGCGAAAACGACGAACTAATAGTACATCAAGTACAGGTTCAGACTATTTGTAATAATGCGCTTAGGTATTGGAAAAAACCTTTTTTTACAATGCAATACCTTTTACATTTGTTTCAATATTATGCTTAAAAAGGTCATTATTACGCATTTATCGGGTTATTATGACTCTTTTAGAACACAGTTTTTGAAAGACATTATAACACCCTTCTTACGTCATTGTGGCATTTTTACATTAAAACGCCCTTTTATTCTTATAGCATTGTACATTTTAGAGTTACAACGAGTGAGTAAGAAAAGAATCGTCAGTCTAAAAATCTAAAGACACTGGCATCATCAGAAAAACAACAAAGAAACGACAAAAAAAGGAAATATGTTAAACTGTATATGTTAGCAATAATCTTTGGAATATTTTAATTTTAAAGATGTAAATAACCAATAAAAGGATATGGAGGGACTGTACATCAGACAAAGTCTTCACAAATGTATGGTAGAACTGAGCAAAGGAACAACGCTTTTATTCATGTTCTTCATCTTGAAGTCACCAAGATGCCTTCAAAAATGAGATTTGCTTATACCACACAGTAAGTTCAAAACCCCCTAGCACCGGTCGTTTTAATAGAAAGTGTCGATTTCAACTTTTAAAATATTTTTTCTAGGAAGTTTATCATCATGTAATACTCTTGTACAAAATGTATTTGAGACAGAAGAGTTTAATTAGATAAACATTTGAATGGTTAACCCAGTGGAACTACAAACGAATAGATCAACAAAATGTAAAGACAAAAGACGAGATGTGAACGAAATGTACAAAATATGAGAAAGTCAAAACAATATTACATCTGTGCATAAACTTGTTATACATCTAAAACATCGGTAAATTATTCAGCCATTCGAAGAAATTACATTGTTGTAGATTTGTAAGTGTGTAAATTATTAACGCATCAAAGAGGTATATTATATTTATGTAGATTTATAATTGGTGAATGAAATGATATGGAGTAAATGCACATAAGACAAAGTCTCTACAAATACATGGTAAAACAAGCAAAGGAACAACTCTTTTATTGTTGTTCTTCATCTTTAAGTCACCATGAGGCTTTCTTCTTTATACGTCTGTAAATTATTAAGGCATCAAAGGGGTATATAACATTAATGTAGATTTACAAATCTGTAAAATACTAAGGCATCGGAGGGGTATATTACATTTGTACATTAATGTAGATTTATAAGTTTGTTTTACAATTGACTTTATGATTGCCCTTTGTTTGTCTCTATGTTGTAATTGTCTCTCCTGCAGTGTGGAGTCCGTAAAAAGATTCCCCTTGCGAGAAATGTATGCTTTTTATAATTACAGTTATGGTGTACTTGTTCGTGAGAGAATTTTTCACATGGATATACAACCATACTTTCAGATTTTAGTATTTATTTTTGTAATTTCGAAATGTAATTTTGACCACCCGTTAAAAGTCCCCACATCTTACTATCTTATTATGCCAACTTTTCTTACTATTGACTTGATGAGTGCCCTGTGTTTGTCTAAATGTTGTAATCGTTCACTAGCCTAAGACACTATTGCTTTTGTCGGGCAACGGATGACAGTGATTGTAAGAGCACTTTCCCAGTTCAATAAATGTTTGTTGACAATCCTGCAACCATGACCAGAAAAGACATGGATGTAGCATTGTTCAACAATAAGCAAAGAATTCCGCTCAACCGGTGCTAGGGGCAGTCTAGAACTTCCTATGAGGTATGAGCAAAGCTCATCGTTGAAAGCCTCATGGTGACTTCAGGATGAAGAACAACAATAAAAAGCGTTGTTGCTTTGTTTGTTTTTACTATTTATTTGTAAAAACTTTGTCTCATGTGCATTTACTCCATATCCTTTCATTCACCAATTATAAGTTTGTTAAATAATTAAGGCATCAGATGGGTATATTACATTAATGTAGATTTATAAGTCAGTAAAATATGAAGGCATCGGAGGGGTATATTACATTTATGCAGATTTATAAGTCTTTAAATTAATAAGGCATCAGAGCGGTATATTACATGTACGTGGATTTATTAGTCTGCTAATTAGTCAGGCATCAGAGGGGTATATTATATTAGTGTAAATTAATACATTTTTGTCTCAATTCAGCATTATATTTGTAGGAAAAATATATTGTCCTGAATTACCACATATTGAATACATGAGACCTATTATGAAAGTCAACGGATACAGATATCCGGACAGAGTTGTAATATCCTGTCAGACAGGGTACATTGTAAAAGGAAATGATCAAATACAATGTACATTACAGGGGCAGTGGACTACACCCACGCCATCTTGCTCAGGTAATACAATGCAATGGGAAAGGTAGTCAAACAACGCGAATGTTACGAAAAAAAATATAATTCAGATAAAATAATTTCTATCTTTCGCATGTTCTACAATAGTTTTAGAAGCTTTTATCCAGAAAATAACTATTGAAAATTAAGGAAACCAAATATTGCTTATCATACGTTGCTACAGCATTGAAGAAGTGCAGGCTTGTGTATAGGTTACCTTTTTTGCTCATTATATGCATTTTGTAAAATTTCTGTATAAAAGATACCGAGTTTTCCTAATCTAAGAATATGATATCAAGAAGTGATAGAATAGTCAATCTGATGACTGTGATCACGAGTCGGTAGAAGAAGTTCAACCAATATAACAGTTATAAAGACTAGTATAGCAGTTGTTTACTTTTTCCCTACTGTGCAATCAATTTTGTATAAAGACGACAACACTTGCACAAAAATATGTATATAATGATGTTGTAAAATTGTAGATTCATATCTATCAAAAAAGCAAAAAAAGAGAACGGTAAATCATTATGCGACCCTTATTCAATTTTAACTCATAGTGCTTTTATCAAGCTGAAGTTGTATTGTGAAACTGAAAGATGGGCCCTGCTTTGAATCCTTTTTTGTTAATGAATGGTTGGGTCTCCTTATAACCTTAATATGCAGTGGTACAAAACGAATTAAAATAATAGTTTGAAACCCGTCCGTTTTAACATCATTTTATAATTCGGCTGCAATTTGGGATTTTTCACATTTTGCATGACGTGTTCATTTTCAAGGCATTTTATTGGCCTTGTGTACTACACATCTCTTTGTTTTCTGGAGAACGCATATATCGTAAAACAGTTGTTTCTTACTGCTTTGGAAACTATAGAAAAGTCGAAAAAATTGTAGCAATAACATTAACATTACTTATTCGACATCCAATATGACTATGATTAATTTCAAATTTACGTCAGATGTACATATTCATTTATATTTGCAGTTATTGAGTGTGGAGCACCACCTTCGATTGATCATATCATTATACACCAGAGAAAAGATGTTTACCACTATCTGGATAAAATTATGTTTTCATGCACAACTGGATACATACTGTCTGGACCCACAGAATTACAATGTGGACCAATGGCAAAGTGGAATGCACCATATCCTTCTTGCATAGGTATAAGTATGCGTCATTATTAATTGGGTAATAATTAATTTCATGAATTATTTTAACAAAGTGACGGTAATGCTGAAAGCAAACTTTGTTAACCTGTTTATATGTCTAATTAACAAATCTTAAAGCAAAGTCGTTTTAAAGACAAGAAGCAGACAAATGTTTTGTTTATTGCTACGGTCAACCAAGTGGCAAAAGATTTACTAAACAGAAGTCAAAATTTACACCCTAAGCTAACATTCTAAAACTGGTCTGCGGTCGTTAAAAACACATTGTATACAACTGTAACATTTTCGGTTTGATATGTTTATACTGTGTAGTCTTTTTAAGGTGACAGAATGTAGCCCTGGTTTGTAAAGTTTGACTTCGATTCAGTGAATGTTTAGCCACTTGGTTGACCTTTTCAAAATTATACACTTTCTAATCGGTCTCTTAATATTTGCCATATTGTATAATTTGATTTTTTTTCTACTAGATTTAATGCGCACAATGCAATGTTTAATGTGGACAAATCAGAGTCAAATCTTGAATACACAAAATTAGGTTTTGATTTTGACAGGAATTATTGCAAAATAAATTTTGATCGAAACTTGTACAGGTATTTAAGGGATCCGTGAAACATGAAAATATAGTCAGATACATCTGTTGGAAAGAAAAGATATACATGTACTTAAAGCTAATGACAATGACTAACAGTTTGTGCAAGTTATTTGAATGTTATCCAAACTAGAAAGTATCTCCATCTGAAAAGAACTGTGCTAAGACCATAAAGAAAGAAATCCTAGATTGTTATTCCGTTGCCAATACTCTAAATTGTTATAGTATTTATCGTCAACTGAATTTAAATACTGCAAAAGTGTTACTGCACTCTATCCTCCCCNTCTCTCTCTCTCTCTCTCTCTCTCTCTCTCTCTGAATTTGAAAAACAAGTATTCAAACAGAAAAAAGGAAATCTATGTTGACTTGCAAATTTCTTATGTAGACCAGGTCTATACGAGTGTGTTTGTTCAGAAAAAAATAATAAACCAGCTAAGTCCTTTATTTTCAGTTTTTGTTGTATAGATATTCTTTCATTCATTGAACAATCATCAAGTAAAGAAGTACTTTCATGTTATATACTCATAAGAACTCAAAATTAAAAGAACACTGAAAAATAATCATGACCATCTATTACATAGTTTTTCGGATTTTTTATGTGTTTTCCTCTGCAGCTTTCTTGCTTCGACATTAATTTTCCGATGCACTAATATAATTTTACGTAAGTGCATTAAATGGATTAAGGGTCACTCTATTGCTCGTTTTAGCAGCAATGTGGAAGTTAATCGGAAATCATATAATATTCGTTTTCAATAGGTGATTTGCCAATTACCGACTTTGGTTCCGTTCTTTAAAATTTTGACTCAATCAACGTCACGTGACACCGGACAGGTTGTCACATTTACCGAAGAAACCCTTATAAATCAGCATTCTGGCATATGAAATCTATTGGGATATAAAGCAAATCAAACAGGCACATAAAAGGTCATATTATTTTGATAAAGTTCACCAAAGTCGAAGATTGGAATCCTTACAGGTCAAGAGAAAATAATTTTTACATTTTGGTTAGTTTACGTTGGAAACTAACCGTGTTTGTCCGGTCTAGAGTTGCTTCCCTTTGTCCAAGTTTGTAAAATGCGAGGTCAAACTCGGGAATTCCGTTTGAATTGGCAAATGGTCTATTCATAGAATTATCTTCTAAATTTGTCACTTCGTTTATATCAAAAATAATTGATTTGATATTTTATCTACAGTTTATGTAAATGTGACTTTGGACTTACTTACGGGTGACTTACTGGACAATGACATTCTCGTCATCTTCCTAAATGCAACATAAAGACACTTAAATAGCGGTGTCATTGTGTATCCGTTTTATTATTCAACTCATCATAATATTTGTACAGGTGTTCCGTGTCCAGACCTTCCATCCATTGAACATATGATGTCAGACAATATATCTTATAGTTTTCGTTACCCTGACAACGTTAATATTACATGTAATAATGGTTACATGATTCAGGGTACAGGACAATTGAGTTGTACATCCAATGGAACATGGAGCAGACCTACACTACAATGTATAGGTATGTACATCCAATGGAACATGGATCAGGCCTGCACCACAATGTATAGGTATGTACATCCAATGGAACATGGAGCAGGCCTGCACCACAATGTATAGGTATGTACATCCAATGGAACATGGAGCAGGCCTGCACCACAATGTATAGATATGTACATCCAATGGAACACGGAGCAGGCCTGCACCACAATGTATAGGTATGTACATCCAATGGAACATGGAGCAGGTCGGCACCACAATGTATAGGTATGTACATCCAATGGAACATGGAGCAGGCCTGCACCACAATGTATAGGTATGTACATCCAATGGCATATGGAGCAGGCCTGCACCACAATGTATAGGTATGCATCATACGTGCATTTTTAAAAGTTCATTGTCATACTAATTTTGATTTAAGATATTGAATATTGAAATAGCAATTCCAATACTTTAAGAAATTGGTATGTAGACTTATGTTAGGACGTTATGTGCTAAATTTCGTCTGTGACCTAATAATACGCGTGAAAGGGACCTATAAAAATGTCAAAATGAACACCAATGCAGCAATAAATGCATCGAAAATTAAGAATACATGGCAAAATCAGCAGCATCACACACGGACAAACAACATAAATGACGAGGAAACAAACAGAACATAATACAAATGCAACAAAAAAAATGAGCAGAAACAATGTTTATCCCTAAAAAAATCAGAAGTGTCATCAGGTGTTCATGAACGGTAAGCATGGTCTGCTCTACATGTGGTACTCTTCGCACTATCAGTTAATGTCAAACCGGTAATACATTGGACTCGGGATCAATTGATACATGTAAATGTCCATCCTTTTGGTGAGATAGACATATTGTAACGATCCGTCAAAAATTGTTTGAGTACAAATGGCAGAACATAATCCTAGCTTTTGTGGATATTAATTAGCTCTGTAAGAGAAATCGCTGTATACATAGCTGTGAAATAAAGATAAATGAAAGGATATGGAGTAAATACACATGAAACAAAATTCTCTACAAACGCATGGTAAAAACAAGGAAAGGAACAACGCTTTTATTAGCTCACCTGGCCTAAAAGGCCATGTGAGCTTTTGCCGTCACTATGCGTCCGTCGTCTGTCGTCCGTCGTCTGTCGTTCGTCGTCCGTCCGTCAACAATTTCAAAGATCTTCTCCTCTGAAACCACTGGGCCAAATAACAAAATACCGAAAGATTACTGTGAATTTAGGTTCTGCATAATTTATGTCTCATCAGTGCAGATTTAATCAAAACATTTGGAAATCCATGAACCGAAATGTGTGTAAAAGCTGATTGAGAACAAATTACCAATAGGGTCTAAATAGGAAAGCCAAAATTAGCTAAGGACAGAGCTATGCAAGAGGGAGATACTCCTTAGGTTTTAACAAAATTTTCTTAAATTTAGATATTGCAAATTTTCAAATCAAATCGGTTTTCCGGCCAGCACAAATGAAACCAAACTTCACCTGAATCATCCCCAGGATATGGTTTTCTCAAACTGATGTGGGATTTTTCCGCCGGCCAACCAACATGGCTGCTGTTGCTAAAAATAGAACATAAGGGTAAATTTCAGTTTTTGGCCAATAACTCGAAAACCGTTACAGATATAAAAAATCTGACATCGGGATAAAATTGTTTAGAATGACCCGATCTACCCACCCTGCAATTTTGAAGGAAATCGGAAAACCCGTGTAGGAGTTATTCCCTTTTTGACCGAATTTTCAAAATTTTCATCTATTTATTTAGTCTTTTAATTCAAAATCTATAGAAGATAGAGGTCAAGTGTAAATTTGATAAAATGTTTGCCATGACAAGATCTTCCTGCCCTTCAATTTTGAAAGAAATTCCGCAACTGATGTAAGAGTTATTGCTCTTTAATCACGAAAATTATGACAATTTTGCATTTTTTGTCATTTATTTTCAAAAATCTTCTCCTCTGAAACCACTGGGCCAAATGTTTGCCTGAAACATCCCAAGGGTATGGCTTCTCCTACTGATGTCGAATTTTTTCGCCGGCCAACCAACATGGCGGCTGTTGCTAAAAATAGAACATAGGGGTAAATTGCTGTTTTTGGCCAATAACTCGATATCAAAAATCTAATGCACGTTAAAATGATCAGCATGATGAGATCGAACTACTGTGTAATTTTGAAGAAAATCTGAAAAACCCATCTTGGAGTTAAAGCCCTTTTCCGTAAAATTTTCAAAATTTGTGCCTCTTTTTATTTCAAAAAATATAACAGATAGAGGTCAAGTGTGAATAGCAAAAAATTCAGCATATCAGGATCTACCGAAATTTTGAAGAAAATCCAAAAACCTTTGAATTAGTTATTGCCCTTTTTGCACAGAATTTTCAAAATTTTCATATTTTTCGTCTTTTATTTCAAAAATATAGAAAATGAAGGTTAAGGGTAAATTGATAAAATGTTTGCCATGCTATGGCATCTTCAAAACTGGTGTTCAAAATTGTTCATTGACACCATTTTCAAAATTGCCGCCAAAAAAGGCCGGAAAATTCAACATTGTCCGATTTCAATGAAATTTGGTTTCCAATTAGATATTGATGTTGCGACTTAAAAACCGATGTTTAAAATTATCTGTTGACGGCCATTTTCAAAATGGCCGCCAAAAAAGGCGGGAAAATTCAATATTTTCCTATTTCAATAAAATTTGTTTTCCAAATAGATATTGATTTTGCGACTTCAAAAGCAGTATTGAAAATTATTCAATGACCGCCATTTTCAAAATGGCCACCAAAAAAGGCGGGAAAATTCAACTTTATCCGATTTCAATAAAATTTGATTTCCAAATAGATATTAATGTTGCGACTTCAAAAGCAGTGTTGAAAATTGTTTGTTGACCGCCATTTTCAAAATGGCGGCCAAAAAAAAGGTGGGAAAATTCAATATTGTCCGATTTCAATGGAATCTTGTTTCCAAATAGGTATTGCTGTCACAACTTCAAAACTGATGTAAAAATTGTTGGCTGACGGCCATTTTCAAAATGGCTGCCAAAAAAGGCGGGAAAATTCAACATTGTCCAATTTCAATGAAATTTGGTTTCCAAATAGATATTGATGTTGCAACTTCAAAACCGATGTTTAAAATTGTTTGTTGACCGCCATTTACAAAATGATGTCTCGACTTCAAAACTGGTGTCGAAAGTGATCCTTAGCAAGACTTTATATACAGTTCAAGATATTGGTGGTGTTCTAGCTACCAGAGTTTGAGAGACTGAAGATCTACTGTATCAAAAGCCAGGTGAGCGATAAAGGCTCCTTGGAGCCTCTGGTTGTTGTTTTTTATTTTGAAGTCACCATGAAGCCTTCAACAATGAGCTTTGCTCATACCTCATAGTGAGTTCATGACGGCCCCTTGAACCGGTTTGAGCGGAATTCTTTTCTTAATGTCGAACAAAGCTACATCCATGTCTTTTCTTGTCATGGATGCGGGATTATCAACAAACATGAATTAGACTGGCAAAGTGCTGTTACAATCACTGCCATCCATTGCCCGACACAAGCATTAGTGTCTTAAGCTAGCGGACGATTACAACATTTAGATAAACAAATGCCACTCATCAAGTCGATAGTAAGAAATGAAATAAAAGGGACAACAGGAAACACCTACAATGGCTGAAAATTATGATTACATGCCACAATCTGCTAGGCAACTACACAGGAAAAACATAAATTAGACAAAAGACAAACTTAAACAACGATAGGAACTCGGGACAACCGGACTTGGTACCGGCACTAGCAAAAGCCAGCGGTAGGTTTTAACCGGTTTATGGGTTACCAAACCTCCCCTCTATCTGTCCCGTTTCCCTGTATTTTAGTAAACATACGAATAAAACCCAATACAGGTAGACTACTATTTCCATGACCACAATCTTGAAAGGAGAGAATATGACATTACGTAATTTTGAAAGATGGGTCAAGGGGTGCTCGCCGCTAAACTGCCGGCTAGCTAAAGGAGCCTAGTCTGCTGGTAAAACACTGTCGCACTACGGAAGAAAACTTGGCATAAAAAAGACTCCATTTGCTGAAGATGTAAGTATATCATGACCCAAAAATGGAAATTATACATTTGGAATTCAAATTAATCAGGCTAGATATTTTGTGTCCTGAGTTGTCAATATTACGTCAGAGGTCCAGATATGACGCTGATGTTTGTGTATGAATAGTGGTGTCATGTTCATTTCGGTAGACGAGGTGAAGGCAATCCTTGGCCTTATGTGTACAGACACGGACTTTACCTTATTTTTTCTCTATAAACTTTGTATTACTGAACATGAGAAGAAGTAACAAAAATTTTATTGTTCTGTAAATTTTATTACAGGTGTGCCCTGTCATAAGTTTCCAATTATTGAACACATAAAACCAGGAAGGAAACTTGAAAATTATCGTTATCCAGATACCGTCTATATTTCTTGCGATGAAGGATATATTGTACCCAATACAAATCTACTGAATTGTACATCAGATGGTAGCTGGAGTTTGCCTTTACCTGAATGTGTTGGTGAGGCTTTTCACTTAAATCTTGCAGCGAAAGTTAATCATATATAGATAATAGTGTTGGACACAACTCTATATAATATGAATGATAATGTGTTGGTGAGGTGAGCTGCAAAGGTAGAATATATGATTTTGAATGCCAACAGTGATGAAACTCATCTTTTAAACCTGTTATCATCGGAAAACCCAGCAAGGCCTTCGGCTGGATTTTGACCCCTGCTTTGTTGTCATTTATGGCAACACCGAATGCACTATGTCCAGCGCCCTAGACCACTCGGCCACCTAGGCTATATAAAATATAGCTTTCGGTAACTGGGTCATTCCTCCTAGTAGGAAAACTAGGGTTGTAACATAGTACACGATAAACATTAGGTGGGTAGGAAATAGATAGAAGAAGAATAAGGTTGCCGAAGACCTTGCTGGATTTTCCGATGTAAACAGGTTTAAAAGATGATTTTCAGCACTGTTGGCATTTGGAATCATATATTCTACCTTTGCAGCTCACCTTACCACCACATTATCATTCAAAGTTAATCATATCACCTTGAGGAAAGATCATCCAACAATAGATAAAGTTTATATCTGTGGTATTTGTATTTGAACTTAATTTGACAGGATGTATATTATAAAACACTCATTCACTGAATTTGTAAATAATATGATATGCTTTGAAACAACGGCAGTAGAATACCGAAGGAACAAAGGAGTGAAATTTACAAAAATCGTAGTGCAAGGACACGGCCAAAACGAGAACACAGAAAACAATGACGTTAGACACAAAAAACAATGACGTTAGACAGATACAAAGCACAGAAACAGAAATTACAACATTCAAAACAAAGGCACTCACAGTGTGAACTCCAGTGAAACTGAGAGTGACATCAGGTGCTCCGGAAGGGTAAGCATGTCCTGCTCTGTTAACGACAAACGAGAAAGCAAAAATACAACTTTAGCTTAATTAGGAAAATATCAGGTATGTAGAATTAGTCTTTTTCTCTCGAAGCATACAAGGAAGTACACTATAGTGATGTCCTGTTCCTCTCAATACTCAAAAGGAGTATCCATCTACATAATGAGAGTCACGTTATATAAAAATGCCAAACGTAATAGTTGAGATGAAACACATTAATGCTATAAATAGTTAGATATAACCAAATTGGTTGCAAATAGTTGGACTGTCACATTTAATATAGGACTTTTAAGTCACTTTTACACCGGAAAGGTTCTATTACTAAGCGAAAAAAATCAATACATCAATACATCGAGAGAGATTCACTAATTCATAAATTAAGACTGTTGAGATAAGGATGTGCAAAATGTAAACACTTACAGAATTATGGGTAACCTAGTGAAAGAATGTTGACAATTTCGCGTAAATTTAAAATTTAGTGAGATTTATCTTTTCATCTTTAATATCATTTTTATGTAACAATTTGTAATTTTCTTGAAAAATTGGCATGTAGCGATGCAAATGTAATACCAAAAAGAAAATATATTGTCAATCAATAAGTCAAGCATGCTAATGTTGTTATCTACAATTCATTAGTTGTTGTTGTTCTTGACAAAGAAAATTAGCTTGTAGGGGTATTAAAATATGGGAATATCATTTAGTCACAAGTAAAAAAAAATGAATGTTTGTTTCAGGGGTGCCGTGTCCAGATCCAAACATTTCAAACTATATGGTTAGTCCTAAAAAGTTGCATGGCTATCTGTTTCCAGAAACCATTGATTTCAGGTGCATTGAAGGTTATTTGATTAGTGGTAAAAGTACTATTCAGTGTTCTTCTAATGGTGAATGGAACTTTGAACAACCATCTTGCCAACGTAAGTTACTGAAGTTCAGGTCTACCTTGCTATTCAATAAACATATCGGTACAGTTTCATATCTTATGTTTACTTGACTGACTTATCTAATAATGTATAATCTCTGATAACTACATTTTTTCTCAATTTATGAATTTTTAATTTCCATAGCACAATCTTTAAATTTTCAAGATGTCGATTGTTTTCTTATGTCGTATGAAAAATCCATTCAAAATAGGTATTGTTTCATTTTCAGGGATATCGATTTTATCATCGAGGATGAAGATCATCATCGGTGGAGTAGCAGTGTCCTCTTTCATATTGATTATTATTGTTATTGTCATTCTCAGATGGTACGGTATATTCTAAATTTTATTTTAAAAGTTTTTAAGCAAATTGATAATTTATTGGAAAGGAAACTTTTTCGCAATGGATTTATCATTTCTTACTGATACTTAAATTCTTATATTTTGAATAATTTCTTTAATTGACATTGTTTTAAATGTCAGTAAAATGCAGTTTGAAACAAGAGTAGATAATAGATTTAAATTTCTTCTAATATTTCACTCCATGATTCCATATTAGATAATTACACTATAATTATCTTCATAAATTTAATGCATGGCTCTTTCAAGATTACTGCAGGGGTATTTTTTTCCGGTGTGTATTGAGTGGATACGTGCAATTTCATGGGAGAATGACAGCAACACCAATCAAACACTGATTGTGACGCTAATGTGATAGCTTGAAAGGGACATATCCATCATAGAAAAATAGCTCTACAGTTTTTGTAGAAGGGCCTTATCTGCAATCATTGTAAATTCAACATATTCTTATACTTGATGATTTTGATTATACAGTTGAACCACTATGTTATGATTTAATGCAATTTCGTACCGTTAATTTTTTAATTGTTAATTTCAGGAAAACAATGCGAAAGTCAAGAAAAGATCATAAAACAACTGTGAATGATGATATTACAGAGCCATTGCCTACAAATAATACTCTTTATGACGAAGTTAGACAAGGTAAGCAATAGTGATATAAGTATCATGAAAGGCATCCTCATACTGGTCTAAAATATTATAGAAGTTAACATTCTTGTCTAGCAGTAGGCGTATGTTTTGTTTGCCTTTACGGTGTTACTATGTTATGTTTGAAGGTTTCCTTGTCAATGATAGTGTGTTTTATGTCGATAATATAAGTTTATATTACATGAAAATTTGTAAAGTACAAATGCAATCAATGCATTCACTTGACCAAAGAAGATCAGAAGAAACTGAGAGATGTTGAAGGGACATCATCAGTTGCTAAAACAGGGATAATAATGTTCGTAGTCATATTCTATTCAGAATCTCTGCTTTTGAAATGTCTTTGTAATTATGTAACTTCCACTTGAAAAAAATATTTTCATATTTATAATGCAAAAAAAAGATCAAATAATGCGTAGCTTGAGCAGTAAAAATGACAGAAGAATATCTATCTACGTTACAAACATGGGCAGAAAGACGACGTAAGTATAGTTACTAAAATGAGAACTAGTTAATTATGAAATTTCTCATATCGAGTTACATACATTTTGCAAATGTTTGAAAGCGAGGCCTGCCGAGCTTTTAAACATTTGAAAAATTATTAAGCAAGATGTAAGAAATATCATAATTAATTTGTTTAAGTTTTAGAAACTTCTTCTCTAATGATTGCATTAAAAACACCGACAGCTGAATTCCGAATAGAATTACCGGGAAATTTCACGAGACTTTTTCTCCTCTCTAGATAGGAGAACAGATGTTTTAACACCGATCAGGAAATGTGAAAACTGGGTAGAAATTAGAGAAATATAGCCTCTTCAACGAATTCATTATGAAATTTCTAATATCGACTTAAATAAAATTTTTACGAATGTTTGAAAGCGAGGCTTGCCGAGTTTTTTAACATTCGAAAATTTATTTAACAAGATGTGAGAATATTTATAATTAACGTGTTTTAGTTGTGGAAAATGTTTCTCTTATGACATAATGTAAAACACCGAAGATTATGAGATATATTTTAATCAGACCGGTCAGGCGTTTGTTAAATTTGTTAGAAATGAGAGAAATATAGTCTCTAACATTGTTTCCAGATTATTACGTATATTTGTCAAATCGGTATAGTTAAATTTTTCACATTTTAAAGTTGGCAGTTTACCGAGAACTTTAAAATGTGAAAAATTAACTATCGAGATTTTGAAAAATTATCGTAATAAACTGTTAGATATTGTTTCTCTAATTTCTAATGAATTTATTTGAAGTAAAGTGATCTCCGTGGTCTTCATTCTCAAATATGCCGCCATTTTGTTGTTACAAGGTTGCTATGTTTATCATTGCGCCATTCATTAAAAATGATTTGGAGTGGAATTTTTTAATAAAAATGTCATATTATCAATTAGTTGAGTAATCTTCGTCATAAAAATGCAAAAATAATTCTGCTAGACAATCATGCAGGTGTTAATTTCATCAACATCCGGTTGCACAATTTTTAGAAACTTACACGAGACATTTACATGATAGACCAATCACTAACTAAGAAAAACATAACACACATGTTGATTATTGTTTCGATAACTAATCGATCAAGAGGTGTTTAAATTTTCTAGAAATGAAAGAATATAGATTCCACAATTTCATCGAGTGAATAACGGCATTTCTACACACATAGTTAAATTTTCAATTTTTAAACATTTTTGAACGCGCGGTCTGCCGAGCGTTTTAAATATTTGAACATTAACTATTGAAAGTGTTAAAAATGTTGCATTTGTATTTCTCAAGAGATACAATTGTGAAATTTATTTCTCTGATAATTTCAAGGAGACTTTGGACAAAAACTTAAACCCGTTTCTGTTGATCCGGAATAAATGTGTTGTTTGAACTTAATGTCATCAGACATGGTCGCTTTTTTCATGGCGTCCCTATGGTACACATATTTGACGTCATAATTGAATTTCAACCAATCACTTGTCGAGGACAACATTCTCTCTAGAGAGGAGAAACGTATTTCTCACAGACGTGAAAACAGGACAGAAATTAGAGAAAAGGGTATCTCTAATGGCTTTTTTGCCTTGTCTTTATTGTCTGAGATATATCTCCTACAATACATATGCCTTATTAAAACCTACCTCACTGAAGTTACACGTGAACAAACGTGTAGTTACAGGTTATTAAATAAAAAAGCATATATAATAGTGTGAATGTGTAAAAGACATCTTAGTTGAAAACGTTGGACAACCAAATAGAGCTAGAAGATTCACCAAAGTTAAGTTGAACCGCATTTTCTATGCTTTATTGCGGTTTCTACCTTTCTTTGATTTAATTTGGTTGTTTATTACACTATATAGAACCGAAATAGAGAAAAGGAGATGTTTAGGTGCCCATAAACCAGTTAAGCCTTACAACTGGCTTTTGCTAGTGACGGTACCGCGTCCGGATATCCCGAGATCCTATTTTAGTTCTTGTCTGTCATTTTTCCTTCATTTGGTTTGACGCAAAAACTCCTGCAAATAGACGTTTTCACATGTGAGGGAAAATACCCATAAATGTGTCTAAATCTAAATTCATAACCGCCTGATTTTTATTTATCAAAATGTTCACTAGAGATAAACAACGCAACCAAAAGTTCATATGTTTGGGGAGAACGGGAAATGAACCCGTAGACTTCCTGTTCTGGCGTTTTAATTTAAAACCACAAATAACTGCAATGAAGAAAAAATATAACTACGGGTTGGTAAAAAATAATCAAGTTATGTCGATAAGAGTTTTACAACTGATAATATTGACAAAATGAGCCATAAACAGCCAAAATCAGCAGACCTGAATAAAATTTGAGCACAAATTTTAGCTGACTCTATTAAACCTATAAACAAGAAACCAATTCAGCATATCAAGCGATGTTGCCAAATGTCACAGTGATAAAATTTCGGACAACTGAAAAGTTTAACGAAAGTTTAAAGGCCATAGCTCAGTCAAACACCAACGGACGAGACCACAAACGTAAAATTCAAACTGTAAATAACCTAATTATAGCTGTATATGTAATTTCAAATAATATAGATACAGTCAGGATATGTATCACGACGGTCGAACGATCGGACGGACAAACCTCAAATTGTAGTCCCCTAACGGTTAGTCGTTAAAGAATTACATGTAATATAGCCAATGTGTCCTTGGGAACCTTGTAGATTTTTCAATCCTTTCATTATTCCCATAGAACCTTGCTTTCCGGAAACAATTCTCTTCAGGTTGACGAATCTGGACGGACCATAACTTTATATAGCCACCCTCGTATCGAGATTCTAATCGTAACAAAACTAGATAACAGAACTAACAAAACTCGTAACTCGTATCGTAACAAAACTAGATTAATAAATTATTAACATAGAGTTAATATTATGCTGACTTATAAAGTAGTTTCAATGGATTGATGATGTATACCTTACTTATCTCATTGACAGAGAGCAATCGTCCCATCATGGATGGTAAATCAATGTATTGTAACTTAGCTGCTGCAGGAGGTGGTGAATATTATTCTTTCCTTGGTTCACAGATACCACAACATGCCGTTAAAATTGAAGATTTTTGCGATTATGTAGAAAATGGAAGGGGTGATGGCGGTAAACTTGAAACAGAATTCAAGGTATATGGAATTGCAATGGCGGTATGGTTATTTTACTACGTCAGAAGACTTTGATTGAAAATATATCGAAAACAGTATGACAAATAATATGTTTTTGATATCGTTAAATAAACCATGGCAGTAGAAGACCAAATGATCAAAGGGTGTGGATATTACAAAACTCAAAGCCCAAAAGACATGGAAAAAACGAGAATAAGAAAGACATGTGACAGCCACAAATCATGGAAATAAAAACACACCTTTCAAAACTAAGGCACTTATACTGTGAACTCCCATAAAATCTGAGAGTGATATCAAGTGAATATAAGACAAAGTTTCGTGTTCATAAAGGGCAACGATTTCATGCAAAATAAATAATTCAACAGAAAATTGAATCACAGTACACTCAAATCAATACAAATACACAACCAAAAAAAGTAACATATAACACATGTTCACATTTTGCTTAAGTTGTACGTTCAATATATATTCTAATTATTATTTTTATATATTTTTTTGCTTACAGTTGCATGCTTGGGAGAAAATTAGAAATAAAGTTTCCTGTATATGTACAGAGGAAAGACAGTATAGCAAAGTTATATAAATATTTACCGAATTATTTGTAAAAAGTATTTCTATCCTTCAGGGTTAACAATTAAGCAATGATTAATGTAATTGTATGCTTATATTATGTAAATTTATAAACATTAAAAATTACATTCTTCTGTACATTTTTTTTTACATTTTGTGTTTTCCTGCTGTCATTCTTTTCATATGTGACTAAATACCGAAGTTACTGTAAATTTGAATTCTGCATATGCGCATTTCGACAACTTATGTCTCTTCAGTGCAGATAAAATCTAAATGTTTGGAAGACCATAAGCTCAAAGATGTTTAAAGGGTGTGATCTTAAGATGACTTAAGAAAACCTGTGAGAAATACTCCTTATTCAAAGCCGCTTTCAATTAAATAAAGTATTTATTCTATGTTACTTTTTAAAATTAATCATTTTTATCCTGAGATCCAGAAATTCGGCAATAATCGATTTTGATATCAGTATGTAGTGTAAAGCATGTCAAGTCCTTTTTTCTATCTGTCATGTTTTTATCACTTGGTTCATTAATATTTTTGTTTCAGAGGATTTTTGAATGTCTTTTATTTTTTCAGTCAGAAAAAAAATTATAGTGCAGCGATAGATATATATTTTAAGCCTAAAACGATTGTATCTTTATTTTATTTCAGGAATTTAAGAGTGGGTTACAAAAGTCGACAGACGCAGCTATTGCACCTGGCAACAAATCAAAGAACAAATACAAAGATATGTATCCTTGTAAGTATTTATATTATTACATGTATGTAATAAACTGTGATCCCGATTTTTTAATATCCGCATCTTTTGTTGGGCTCCAGACCAAAATACAACATTTAATAACTTATAGCTATGTTCATAGAGCCAAGCAAAAACAGCTATTTGGCTTCGTAAACCTCTAAAATCTGTAATGTCAAATTTAAGTATCAGGTACGCAATCATATCAGGTGAACAACATATTCCGAAGGGTTGGTTGGATAATAACTTAAAGTTGTGATGGAGTTGTGGATTAAAAAATCAGATTTACAAATGAACAGTTTTTGCTCCACGAACCTCAAATTCTGTAAAATTAAAATTCTCATTATCTCACCTACACCATTTGAAAGACATATCCTGAAATTTTGGTTGGATTCGTACTAGCAGTTTTGAAGGAGTTGTTGATTTAATAACCGACAAACGAAGCAGAACGACGTAAAAAGACGGATAGTAATCCCTATCCAGAAAAAAATTGCTAAAGGTTTTAATTTTGATTATTTCAATTCTGTAGAACTCTGATATTTGACACACAACCTTTCTATGAAGTTTTATGGAGCTAGTGATACATGTAATAGGTTTAAGATACACTTTCGTACCTCATCCACGATGGTCACCAGCATGGGACATAGTTTAACATAGGACCCTATGGAAAATGTATTCAAAGATCTTCTTCTCTGGAACTACTGAGCCAATTGGAACCAAACTTGGTGACAGTAGTCTTTAGGTGGTCCCCTTGAAAGTCTGTGATTTTTATGTTCATACCTCATTCAAAATGGCCGCCAGCAGGGAACATAGTTAAACATAGGGACCCTATATATAGCTATGGGAAATGCATCCAAAGATCTTCTCCTCTGAAACTACCTAGCCAAATTGAAACAAACTTGGTCACAGTAGTCCTTGGCTGGTCCCCTTTAAACTTTGTGAATTTTTCGTTCGTACCTCATCCAAGATGGCTACCAGCGTGGAACATAGTTTAACATAGGGTCCTATGGGTAATGCATTCAAATGTCCTCTCCTCTGAACCTACTGAGCCAATTTGGACCAAACTTGGTTACAATTGTCTTTGGATGGTCCCTTTTAAAGATTTTTATGTTTGTACCTCATTCAAGATTGAAACTGTAACATCTTGTAAACTAATTTATAGTATGAATTGGTGATCTTTTGGTGACAATGAATAAAACCAGTCACCAGGTGAACGATACATGCTCATGTGAGCCTCTTGTTACATTACAGCATTCAGTCCTTAATAATAAAAATATTGCTTTTTTTCTTTAGGTACCGAAGGGGACTTTTGATCTACCAGTGGTTTAATAAACCACAAGGTAGTAATGTTATATGTTACCGATTGAACAGACATTTAATTTTTGCTAGAAGTTACTTAATCCCTTATATATGTCATATCTTCCTTTTTGGCGTTTCATCATATAAAAATCATTAAAAAACATCGAATTCATTTAATATTTTCAAGATGATGAAACCCGAGTTCTACTGGACAAAGTTGCAAGCAATTCGGACTATATAAATGCATCTTTTATACATGTAAGTATATTTTTTATCTTTATTTCATTTCCAAAACAGGTTAAATAGACTAGTTACAAGATCGCTGCTATTATTACGTCATTATAATGTCGGTAGAATGATAGTCAGGTATATTGACGATATCCATACTAAAGACAATGCCCAGTTGATAGATTATGTGGACCATAAACCGGTTTAACCCTACCGCTAGCTCATGCTAGTGTCGATACCAAGTCCCGAGTTCCCATTGTTGTCTATGATTGTCTTTTGTCATTTTGTTGTCATTTTATTGTATTTCTTGGGCATGTCCCTTGTAGATTGTGGCATGTGATTGTAATTTTCGACTATTCGACCTTTCCCTTTCTCTGCGGCAATATACCTACCTCCCCAGCATATGGAATGTATATTTCACAATTAATTCGTTACTGCATAGCGTGTAGTTCATACAGTGACTTTGTGGAAAGAGAAAAAGCACTGTCACCAAAACTGCTGAGTCAAGGATATGTTCAGCCGTTATCACTTTCGTCCTTTCAGAAATTTTATGGCCGTCACCATGACATCATAGATAGGTATGAAATGTCAGTGTCATAAATCAATACTGACATTTTCAGCTAGATTCACGTCTTCCCGGATTTGACATTACTGGATTTGACTTTACCCTGGATTGATCCACTGACAGTGTGACGGGTGCTGTATACAGAGCAGGGCATGCTTACCTTTCCGAACCTCCTGATGTCGCTTTCTTTTTTTTCATTGGTGTTCACACTGTCAGTGCTTTAGTTCTTTGTGTTGTCTTCTTAAATTTAGTTTTGTCTTCGTTGCATATGTTTGTGGTACCGATCTGTCCTTTTCCATGTTTGAATACTCAAGTGATTACGAAAGCTTCTCAAAATTTAACCTGGTACTGTTCGAGGGTTAGAAAAGTAACAAGTGCCATGGTTTTTAATTGGTTTCATCACAGGGTTAGCAAATAACATAAACCAATCAACTACCTAACAGATCTTTCAAAAACATGTATGCTTCACTGACCGTGTGCTGTATACAGAGCAGGACATGCTTACCCTTCCGGAGTACCTGATGTCACTTTGTTTTTATTAGAGTTCACACTGTTAGTGCTTTAGTTTTTTGTGTTGTATATGTAGTGTTCGTGTGTTTTGTGTGCTTGCAGTGTCTTTGGTCTTCCGTCTTCTGGTGCTCTTGCTTTTGTCTTGTCTCTAGACTTTGATTTATGTAATCTTGTGATTTGTTCTTCGATATTATTTGATTTTAATGCTGCTGTTGAGAGTTTATTCCTTGAAACACGTGTACAGCATAACAGAATTTACTGTGTTATATGCAACTTCGGTATTTTTTTGTATTTTGAACCATTGGGCCGATGCCACTGCTTGTGGACCAGAGGTCCCCGAGGGTATTCACAAGCCCAATAGTCGGACTTGTCTGAAATGAAAATTTTACCTTGCATGTTATAGAAATTTACTGTCTTTATCAAAATTCTAATCCCTTAAAAATACCGAGGCTTCATTCCGTGTATGGCACTTGGTTGATGTCCTTGGTACTGGATTTGGCTCCCTATTTCGATTTATTTGATAATGAGTACTTCTTTTGTTACAACTTGTAGATAATGGCTTTCAATATTATTTGATTTTAATGCTGCTGATGAGAGGTTACTCCTTGAAACATGTGTACAGCATAACGGAATTTACTGTTTTTTATGCAACTTCGGTATTTTTTTGTATTCTAAGTGCCGTTGTTTTGTAAGTGTTTCCTGTTATCTTTTCTTCATTAATTCATCTACCCACTGGAACTGAAACTTAATCAAGCAAACAATGATTCCAAATATTGCCCTTTTCTAAATCGAACTATAAAAATTGACTCCGGTAAAATTAAACTAAAATATATGATAAAAGGGATGATTTTTATTTCACTATTACTAATTTCCCTTTTCTTGTAGCCTCGCTTGTCTAGATCTATCCTATGGTGTGTATATATCTTTACTGGTGCTATTTGCACGCATCTGTTCTACTCCTGGCGAATTTTAATGAACGTCATCTTACTATCACATCCAACTTTTACAACAAGGTTTATAGATTTCATAAATTGTTAAACACATTTAAGAAGTTTAATAGAAGATATGAATATTTGATGTCGAAATATGGCGTAACCCGAAAACAGCTTATTACTAAGAAAATTTGTCAGTCTCGTTTGTACGGAAAGGTTGTTAAAAATGCCTAAAACTTGGACGTAACTAACATTCATTACGCAATAGGGGTATCGACAAGATATTGTACATAATTCCGTAACATTGGCCTAGGGATTCGGTGACCTGAAGATTTATTGACCTCGCACTGATACTGTCGATGTGCACTGAAATACATCAGGATTCTTTTGGGAAGTTTTGAGTTTTGTATTTCCTCCGTAGTGCGACAGTGCTTTACCACCAGACTAGATTCCTTGCGCTTGCCGGCAGCCTAACGGCAAGCACTCCTTGGCCCATCTTAAAAATTACGTTTTGTCATTTTCGTTCCTCTCAAGATAAAGGTCATTGAGTTAAATTTTTTAGCCGAGTTGCAACAAAGTTGAACTCGGCTATTGGATGGTGTTGTGGGCGGGCGGGTGTGCGTGCGGGCGGGCGGGTTGGCGGGCGGTCGTCAAACATTGGTTTCCGGATGATAACTCAAAAAGTTTACATCCAATTGAAATAAAACTTGGATATATTGTTGGGTACCACGAGGAACCTTATTGATTTTGGAGAAAGTAGGTCAAAGGTCAACGTCACGGTGACCGAAAATAGACTGAAAATTTGAGAAAAATTAGGTTTCCGGGTGATAACTCAAAAAGTTCATATCCAATTGGAATGAAACTTGGATATGTTGTTGGATACCAAAAGGGGAGGAATCCTAATGATTTTGGAGAAAGTAGGGCAAAGGTCAAGGTCACACTGACCGAAAATAGACTGAAAATTTGAGAAAAATTTGGTTTCCGGATGATAACTCAAAAAGTATACATTCTATTGAAATGAAACTTGGATATATTGTTGAGTTCTAGAAGGGGAGGAACCCTATTGATTTTGAAGGAAATAGGTCAAAGGTCAAGGTCATGGTGACCGAAAATAGACTGAAAATTTGAGAAAAATTTGGTTTCCGGATGTTAACTCAAAAAGTTTACACCTTATTGAAATGAAACTTGGATATGTTGTTGGATACCAGAAGGGAAGGAACCCTATTGGTTTTGGAGAAAGTAGGTCAAAGGCCAACGTCACGGTGACCGAAAATAGACTGAAAATTTGAGAAAAATTTGGTTTCTGGATGATAATTCAAAAAGTTTACACCCTATTGAAATGATACTTGAATATATCGTTGAGTACTAGGAGGGGAGGAACACTTATGATTTTGGAGAAAGTAGGTCAAAGGTCAAGGTCACAGTGATCGAAAATGGACTAAAAATTTCAGGAAAATTTGGTTTCCGGATGATAACTCAAAAAGTTTACATCTAATTGAAATGAAACTTGGATATGTTGTTTGATACCAGGAGGGGAGGGACCCTATTGATTTTGGAGAAAGTAGGACAAAGGTCAAGGTCAGTGAAGATCACAGTGACCGAAAACAGATTTATATATTGAAATGTCAAGACATGAAACTAGAAAATAGACCTTCTTGAATTCTTAGAATTTTGGATATTAGGTAGACAATTATAGTAATATTCGGGTCTTCACATTAACTTGGTCACATAATATTTGAAGTTGCAACTCGGCTTGTGCACCCTGGAGCCATTTAGATTTTTTTATTTTTATGTTAATCATACAATCGGGAAACCACCCCTATTAAGCTGAGTTCTCGGTAATAAGAATTGTCCGGTTCAGAATTCGTGTATACATGGTTTAGTCCGGTTCAATTCTCTAAAATTCGATCGATATTCCTATAAATAACACAAGAGAAAAACTATAAAAAAACACGAAAATGATGTACCTATAATTTCAAATTTTGTTATTTTTGCTTCAATATTGTCAATATGACCAGCTGCCAAAACGGGGTCATTTTAGGTTGTGCATTTCCAGAATTACAGTGCATGTTGATCTTCGGTTTATTTTCCCCTTTAGACGTTCTTAAATACCTATTAATTTGAATAAATTTTAAGGTTGAAGACCCGTTCTCTTATTTTTTTGTCAAGGATTGTCATCTTTTAGATTTGCATCCAAAATTATGAGAAAAATTGGACTTCACTTTTACTGGATAATGTTTTGGCAACTATCAATTTCCGATGAATTCAGTTTAGTCATGTTTTAGAATAACGTTTAGATCATGATTTAAACCTTATAGTTTGTGCTTAATTGCAATTCAAAATGTCAACAAATGATTATTGCTGTAATTCGTCATTCTTATAATTGCTTATTATGACTCTACTGTTTATAACTGAACATTATTTGCTTAAAAGCGGAAATTACTTGTATTCTAGTCAACTGCATGCTTATTTCAACACATCGGAGTCATGCAAATTATTTCTTTTAATTTCTATCCTTTATTTTTAACAATTCTATATGTTTTAAAATGTATGTTACTGGGAAAAGGTCGTTTTTTAAAACTTAGTTTCTTTTACTTACAGCTTTCTGCTTTGTATTCATATATATTTCAACAAAACTATATGTCATAGCTAATTTTGGCGACCACTTCTTCCAAATGATATACAGATGGAAATTCAACTAAAGGAAAAAGGCGTTGAAAATTCAAGAGATCTTTCGTTACATGCTCAATGTAACTCAATTGAGCAATGCTATCATCATAATGCAAATTGATATATGAAAAAGAAAGGAAATTGGGTAAATGTCAAGAAGACAACATCCAATCCTCAAGTTAAAACGACCCAAAACAAAGCAGCTAGGGTTCACCGTGCGGTCTTCAACACAGTGGGGAATCTTTTACCCACAAATACTTCTATGGAGTAGCAAACTTAATGTGAGGAGAGATGCTTTTTGAACATTTAAAGCGTTTTTTAGCTCACCGGTACAGCATGAGTGAGCTTTTGACATCCGTCAACAACCAATTCGTCGAAAGATTTACTTCAAAATATCTCTGAGACAGCCTTTCTTATTTAAACTAAATGCTAGATGCTTACTCTACCGGTACACCTGATCTCACCCATGGTTTTTATTGGGTCCGTGTTGTTGATCTGTATGTGTGTCTGCATTTTTCTTTTTTGTCACGTACTAAAATATCTAGTATCATTTGCAAAATGGAAACATTGTAAGGATTTGTCAAATCATAGTGGTTACAAGGTTTCAGATGAGATAATCTGATATAATCATAACTGTTGTTTGCACAAACGGTGGTGTTTATGTTATTTTATATACTTGTTAAGGATATGTAGACGTTTAAATTTCGAATATACGGTAATTGGAAGCCATTCAAAGTTTAGCTTTCTACCTAAACATTATCATAAACTAGGATTAGACAAAACTCCAATTCGTGGCTAAACATTATCCACACCTTACCAAAACATTATCCTTCACTTTTGCAAATGGATTTTGTTTGAGTTCTGTGTCTTAATGAGCTTTCAGATTTTAGATATATTATATATGTAGTTTCTTATACCTACGTATAAAGTATCATTTCCAGAAAAAGTGAAATTTAAGGTTTATTTAGTGATCAAATTTCAGTACAAAACTTACACGTTTCTGCTTTAGCATATGCTCATTTTTGCATAGATTTTACCAAATTTTGGTCAAGAGGTAGCTTAATAAATGACAAATCAATGTAAGGGGGAATATTTACCGGTATTTTGCATGTTTTTTGGTGAAAATTCTGTTTGTGGACATTTTCAGACTTGGACAAAACATTATTCAACCGGACTAAGACACTTTTACGCGAACTCTGAACCGGACAATTCTTATTACCGAGAACTCAGCTTAATAGGGGTGGAAACGGGATGGGTAAAGGAGAGGTTAAGGTACCCATTAACCGGTTAAATCCTACCGCTGGCTTTTGCTAGTGCCGGTACCAAGTCCGGCTGTCCCGAGTTCCTATCGTTGTTTACATTTGTCTTTTGTTTGTTATTTGTGGTTTTATCTTGAGCGGTTCTTTGGTACATAGTGGCATGTGACTGTGTTTTTCGGCTATTGTAGGTGTTTCCTGTTATTTTTCTGGAAATTGCAATATTTCATGAACGTCTTTATATTTATTTTTTTTTATTACGTTGTATGTCAATATTTCCAATACATTTAAATAACAAAATACCGAAGTTACTGTCAATTAAGATTCTGCATATGCGCATTTCGACAACTTATGTCTCTTCAGTGCAGATAAAATCAAAACACTTGGAAATCCATAAACCGAAATATGTGTAAAAGCTGATAGAGATTAAATTACCAATATGATCTAAAAGGGAAAGCCAAAATCAGCTTAGGACACAGCTATTTAAGATGGAGATACTCCTTAGGTTTTAACAAAATTTTCTGAAATTTAGATATTGCATGTTTTCAAACAAAATCGGTTTTCGGGCCAGCACCGAAGTACTGGCTACTGGGTTGGTGAATAAGGCTTCCACATAAAGATTTAGTTACATCAAACTGATTATTATTATCCTTATCAACTCAATGTTTATTTGATAAACTTGAACTGTATTATGATATTTCAGGGGCCAGATCAAGTTAAAAAGTATATTGCTTCCCAGGGTAAGACATTCCTCAAAAATATATATATCTACTAATAGATCATTAAAAATATCACAATCTTTACATGTAGCTAAATAATATAATACCGAAGTTACTGTTAATTTAGTATTTGCATAAGCGCATTTCGACAACTTATGTCTCTGATATTTTAAAACTCTAAAATATTGTCACGCTCATAAATTGTACTTCTCGTCTAATTTACTGAAAATATGTCAAAATATATTTAATACAAAAAGTGCTGGTTTTTAAGTGTTAAAGTTTCAAAGTGTAAGTTCTTATTTGTGATGATATTTATTTATGGTGCATGAGAAAAAAACAAAACAATAGAGCAATACTTTTGTTTGTGTTCATCCACCGGAATCCTTAATGGCTTAAAAACAATAAGCAAATCCACATTGTAAACATTCATGAATGTAACAACACTTCCATTCATTATTCAACGAAATTGAGTTGAACATTATAACAAATTCAAAACTTACGAGCTAAATTGACTGCAAATATTTTGTACATTGTTTATCGCTGGACGATCACAACAGTCTTTTGTCAAAGATGTAGACTATATTAAATAGAAAAGACGATTGATTACTTGATAGTATATGAATATGCATTCTTTAACGAACTACTCACTCCAAAGATAGACACTGATTGCCAATTTCCTTTTCCAAATATAGGACCCTTGCGTAATACAGTTGATGATTTTTGGAGAATGGTTTGGCAATATGATTGTGGCAAAATTGTAATGTTGACGAATGTTTTTGAAGATGGGAAGGTGATTTGGTTTTTTTTTCTTAATACGATGTAGACAGAGAGTATTGGATACCACGACAAACAAAGCCAAGCAACATATCAAAAGAGGAAATTTCCAAAATTTAGTGGTCTACAAAAGCAGCATAAGTTGAGACAACAGATATAACAAATACTTGAAATAAATGGCACAAGATATAAAAAACAATCACCGTATTATTAACTGCAGATAACCTGGTGTAACATCAAACGCTCTTGTAGAGTGACAATGATCTGCCTTGTGAGAGACATTTGATATGTTTTTATCTTTTCTGAGCCCGGACTTGTATTAACCCTATATTCTGTCAATAACAACTGTTTACACGATAGTTATAATTCACAAGAATATACTTTTCAATCATATCTCTGCCAATATATAAGTATCAGCAAACGTTTTCACCTTTTTAGCTAACCTGGCTATGCCAGGGTGAGCTATTGCCATCACTTGGCGTCCGTCGTCCGTCCGTCCGTCGTTAGCTCATTTTCAAAAATCTCCTCTAAAACCACTGGGTCAAATGGAACCAAACTTTAACTGAATCATCACTAGGGTATCTAGTTTCAAATTTATTATTTTGTATGTCTTAGATCAAACAATATGGCTGCCGTTACTAAAAATAGAACATAGGGGTAAATTACAGTTTTTGGCAAATAACTCAAAAACCATTTCAGATATCAAAATCTGACTGGATAAAAATGATTAGCATAAGAAGATCTGCCCATGCTGAAATTTTGAAGAAAATCTGATGAGCCGTCTAAGAGTTATTGCCCTTTTTCCGTAAAATTTTCAAAATTTTGATGTTTTTTATTTTTATTAAAAAACTATAACAGACAGAGGTTAAGTTTAAATTTCAAAAATGTTCAGCATGTTCAGATCTACCCACATGGATATTTTGAAGAAAATGCAAGTACCTATATATGAGTTGTGGTCCTTTATTGGTCAAATTTTTCGTGATTTTTTACTTTTTGTCCTATATTTCAAAAACGCTTTGAGATAGAGGTCAAGTTTAAATTGCAAAAATGTTCAGCATGTTAAGGACTTATTGAACACATTCAAGTTTTCCGACAGCTTCCAAGATGGCCGCCAGCGGGGAAGTTAGTTTACCATTTGACCTAATGGGAAAATTCATACAAAGAACTTCTACTTTAGAACCATTGAATGGATTTGAACCAAACTGGGCATGAATGATGCTTATGAGGTGCTGACCAAGTGTTATTACTTTGGTGCCAATCTGTGATCTTACATGACCGACAGCATTGGAGAACTGCTGAATGGATTTAAATCAAACATAACATGAATGATGCCTGTCAGGTGCTGACCAAGTGTCACCAGCTGTGGACTTAATTTAACAAAATATCTTCTTCTAGAGAACTGCTTAATAGATTTAATCAAAACTTTGCTTATGAGAAGCTGAGCAAGGGTTGTTACTTCAGTGCTGATCCATCATCCAACATGGCTGCCAGCAATGAATTGGACCCTAAGGGGAAATGCATACAAACATATCATGGAAAACCTTTGAATGGATTCAATTTAAACATTGCAAAAATGAAACTTGTGAGATTTTGACCAAGCTTGTTACTTTGGTGCTGATCCGTCTTCCGACATGGCCACCAGTAGCAAAACTTAGTTTAACATTGGATCCAGTGGGATATGCATAAAAAGATCTTCTCCTCTGAAACTGCATAAACAATTTTAGTAGAATTTGGGTATGATAGTCCTTATGTGACCCTCTTCAAAGTTTTATGTTAAATAGCTGCCAGTAGGGAACGTAGATTAACACAGGCCCCTTAAGTTTGGAAACTGCATTCAGAAATCTTCTCTGAAAATGCTTGAACAATTTTAATTAAATTTTATAAAAAGTTTCTGATTTTTATGTACATACACCACCAAAGATGGACCATCAATTGGGAATTATAGTGCTGCAGGACCCAGGTGAGCGATACAGGCTCTTGAGAGCCTCTTGTTTTATAACCTTATTTGTACTTTTCAGCAAAAATGTGTGCAGTATTGGCCTGATCCAACGAAGACGAAACTATCATGTGGTTCAATCGATGTCATTTTATCGAAGGAGGATATAACCTCTGATTTTACTGTGCGAACTTTATATATTCAAAAGGTTAATATTGTTTTGCAGGGACCAAAGTTCAGAAGAGTACCTTTAAATAAAAACAAAAAAGAGACATTTCAAACAGTGATCACCCTAAAACCAGTTTTTAGAAACTTTTAATATCAAACTTGTAGAAAATATATTTTGCATATACATGTAATGTAAAGAGTTTCTCCTTCATGTAAAGCTCAGTACTTCTCTGATTTTTGCCTTTTTCATTTAGATCCTATTTGATATTTATTGATTATCAACTTTTATACTTGTTTTAATTTTGATCTTCCAATAGGTTTTATTCGTTCTTCCGTAAATAGAAGTGACAACAAAAGTCCGAATCGATCAAAGGGAGAGACCAGTAAGGAAAATCCGTATAACATACGACAGAATTAGGGAAACAACCCAACACTGGACATTTTTGGCAAGCCGTCATATTCCGGCATTTTATAAATAAAATGGTGGGTTAAACCAGGTTTAATGATGCAAATGGTGGTTTACAGTGTAAGATGACCCCATGTAAGATCGATGCACGCAACCACATCTTACATGGGTATAAGGCCAACCATTAATGTTCATTTTTGTGATAAAACAATCGTTTCCACCTAATGTCACAATGAAACGTACACTCAAATGGCGACGACGTTGTTCACACGGAAAAGGTTTGCAGATGTTCCCTTTCGTATTTTATATTTTGCATAAGGTCAGATTAAAGTCACTCGTCTAAGAAATTATACGTCTTTCCTCTCGTTTCGCTTCGCTCAACTCGAGAAAAACGAAATTTCTCACACTCATGAAAGATATCCCTATCTTCATCAGACCTGATGTAAGATCCTATTAATCTTTTGAAAGAATTTAATTGAAAATGGTCATTTATTAAAAATGACGAGATCAAAATAAAATCAAGTAAGCATTTATACAACATGCAAAAATTCTGAGGAACACTATAAAAACATCATCAGATAATAATCTTGAAACAATATCAAATAATCATAGTAAGTACCTAACATATAAAAATCACCCAAACATCATAGATGGGGGCAAAATAACTTTAAAAACTTTTAAACTTTTGATACAGTTGACTCTTCGCAGACTGAGCAATTTATGATCGATACTGATGTCATAGTAGATTGGAGTCTGCTTAGTAACTTTCTTTTTGTCCAAGACTAAACAAGTTATCTCCCATTTAACATTAATTTACAAATGAAGTTGTAATACAATTATTCCCCTTTCCCCATAAATGTGCAATAAATCTATTTATAATTAAAATTATAAAAGTACCTTTTTTTAAAGAACAGAATTTATGGAAACGGCACTCCGCAAAAAAATTTCAGTATTTAGTTATCCATTTTACATATGAAGTAAACTCGTAGCATATGTATTCATTTAATATACATCTCCATTATTTAGTTCTATATTTTAAGTATTTTCTGATTATCTGTATATTTTCTCTACTTCGTTATACAATTTAAATTGATTAACGGTAACAGGACTAACATGTTAAAGGATTCAAGGAAAATTATGTAATATTCACGTTATTATAATGTTACATATTTTTTTAAGTCTTACTTTTTTAAATGGTGTCAAAATTGAATCTGATATTTTTTTCAGGACAGTTATAAAAAGACTGTAGTACAGTTTCATTTTACATCGTGGCCAGATAAAGGTGTCCCTAAGTATGCTTCATCAATACTCCACTTCAGACATAAGGTCAATAATACAGGTGTTACTGCAAAAGGACCAATAATTGTTCATTGTAGGTAAGAATGTAAATTACTAAACCAGTTATTTTAAGTTGTAATTTTAATGAACTTTCTCATTAGTTCCTTGATAACCTGATTATCATTGGACTTATCTCTGAACTTATGATTTAAGAGTGTATTGTTCGGTGATGTATTGATTATCAGACCCCTTCTTGATTAATTCAGTATATAATTATTTATTATCTGTGCAACAAGTAAACAATTACTTATTATTACAGTTTTATACTGCCGTTGTTTTATTACTGGTAACTTTATTCCATGAGGAGCTCGTAAAAAAAGAAAGTGTGTGGCATGAAGTTTTAAACATGTTCATTTGTTCGGTTGTTCTTGAGCTTTGTCCGATGTTTGATTACTCTGTGATCAATATACTTATATGAGTATTAAGATAACAAATACGCGGTACATGTATTCAACCCATATGATTTATGGATGCATATGAATTATTCAAATCGTGTTCAACCTTTAGACTAGGGTTACATCAGTTCATACAGCTTACTTGGGAGCTGCGACAATGGTTTTTTCTATAAATTGTAGTGCTGGAGTTGGCAGAACGGGAACATTTATTGGTATAGATTTTTTGATAAACCAAGCCAAACTTCACGGATACGTGGACACATTTGGATGTGTTGAGTCACTGAGAAATCAGCGTGTTAATATGGTTCAAACAAAGGTACAACCTTACCTTTACTAGGAACAGTATAGTAAATCAACTGTCAGATAATATGTATTCAATAATTTTTAATAGCACTACAACACTAAAATAACTCGATATGATTGTTTTCCAAAATATATGTTTATTTAAATTTTACATCTCTTCATCAATGAATATATATTTTTTTTCAAAAACAAAACTGAACTAATTTTATTAATTTGTCCTGATTCTTGAATTTGTCACCAAGTACATGCAAATGAAAAAGCGTGAAAGTTACATTTTTCCATATTCTAATAATAATATATAAATAACATATAGCTGGGAGGGTGACAGAGCAGATTGTTACCCCGAGAAAACATTGTCAACCGATGCGAAGCAGAGTTTGACAATGTTTTTCGAGGGGTAACAATCTGCTCTGTCACCCTCCCAGCTATATGTTATTTATTTTATTATACTGAATTCAACCATTTATTGAAAATCACTGGACCATGAACAGAGGGTAACAGCGCAAACAGCCATATGACAATTTTAGTGAATGTTGCCCCGGCAGCTTTTATAAAAATCTTACATATGATAGATTGAATTGTCAAATTATTTTTTCTTAAGGAGAAATCTTCTAAAGTATAATAATACAAAATATGTTACAAACATACAACTAACATGGACGTCACATCAGATTGAAGCAAGGTCTCACAGCGAAATCAATTACTTACATCATCAGGAGCAATTGGATGTGATCCAAAATTTTTTTTAAAATCTAACATATGAAAATAGAACATGGTACTGTGTCAATTATGAAATAATTGATATTTTAAATGTTGAGAAATACGATGATGGCAAATACAAATTTCATGCAATGTATACAACTCAGTTATATCATTATTTATACCTCATAAGCATAGTTATCGTGTTTAAATTGGAAGTTACTAAATGAATTTTAAATAATTTAAATGGTAATAAATTTTGTGCATAGAATGAATGGTATTCACTATCGCAATATGATTGGATTTATCAGTAACTACTGTCTCGTATATCTCCAACTGGGATGATAAATGGATCATTTCATGATAGTAAATCATCCATATCGCATTAATGTGCAAAAACAGTATAATTCCGAACACGTATAACTGCAAAAAATACTCTTTCCAGAGTCGATGTGCTGGAGGACTTGCAATATCTAAATTAAAGAAAAAATTGCTCAAAACTAAGGAGTATCTCACTCTTGCATAGCTCTGTCGTTAGCTCATTTTTGGCTTTTCCATTTAGATCCTGTTGGTAATATGTTCTCTGTTAGCTGTTTAATTGTATAATTGTTTAATTATTCTGCTCATTATTGGGCACTGTGATTAGTGAATAAAGTTATCTATCTGTTACATATATTTCGGTTCGTGGATTTTCAACTCGTTTGACTTGATCTTCACTGAAGTGACATAAGTTGCCGAAATGGTCATTTGCAGAAACTAAATTCACAGTAACTTCGGTGTTTTGTTGTTCAGCTTTAGTAATGATAGCTTTTCCTCTCACTTAGCTTCCGTCGTCCGTCTTAACATTATTGTGCAATGGTTTTTTCCTCTCTGAGACACCAAATGTAATTGGAAGCAAATGCCTATAATAGCCCATTGACGGTTCCTTTGGGGCCGTATCGGGCTTGCAAGTTTTCACCCCAAAATTACAACGTGAAACAAAGATTAGACGTTGCCATATGAGAACTCAATGATTACAGATAACTGGGCATAGGCCACAGTTTACAAGAGAAGCACATAAAAATACAAAGTTAAAATCAAACATTACATGGATAGGAACTCGGGATAGCTTTATTTAGGACCGGCACAAGTAAAATCTGTCATATGATTAAACAGGTGTAAACCTCTGCTTTCATATATTATAGTAAACAGACGAATACACGAATAGACTAACTATCAAACCAATATTTGAAAAATGAAAGAATGTAATTTGGAAATATGGGTACAAGAAGTGTTTGTCGCCAATCTTGTGGCTAGCTCAAAGATTCTAGTCTGCTAGTGAATGAGTACTGAAGGAAAGCTAATTCAAAGATATAATTTAAAACTAAACGGCTAATAAGAATAATAGGGTAAGTGTCCACGTGTTCGCACCCTATCAAACACGGAAAAGCTTTGCATCAAAATGTAACAATGAAACCTCCAAGATCATTGAAACTACATGGCAAGTCCCAGCTAATTTACTGATAATGGTAGTTTGACCTTCTTCAAGATGATGCATGGCAATCGCATCAATCGAGTATTGCCACATGTAACAGCGGTGAACTTGATTTTACATTGCCACAAGAAAAACACATTGAAATGTAAAAAAATGGATAACAGGAAACATTTACAATGGCTCAAAATTATAATTACATGCCACAATCTGCTAGGGAACTACATAAGAAAAACACCAATAAGACAAAAGACAAAAGTAAACAACGATAGAAACTGGGAACTTTGTACCGGCACTAGCAAAAGCCAGCGGTACAATGATCCATAAATGCCCATTCCAAAAACGTGCCTGGAATATTCGTCACCATCACACATAGGTGCCGGCCGACTACATGGTTTGGCCATGAACCTTGTGGAAAAAATTAATTCAAAAATCTTTTCTTAAACTACCCGCCAAATTAGACCCAACATGACAATGACCAAAAGATGGTACTTGTAAAAAGCTTTTTTTTTTTATCAAAGATGGATTTCAGCGTTAATAGTTGGCTCTTTAGCGTTGGGTTTTGTCGATATAGAGTAACATTAACCCTTATGACTAAGCGATATTGAACTATCTGTTTAAACTATGGTCCTTGTGAGCAAAACAAGTTCTTAAATTCTTGTCTGTATAACAATATTTAGAAAAATTAGTGCAACTCTTAAATTTAAAGGAGCTATGAATCGCATATTTTTTCGGTCAACAATCAAAAAACAAACGGATTTAAGTACCTAAAAATCCAACGGCCTGTAATTGTTTATAATATGACCGTTTTTCATACTTTTTTCTTCTTACTTTATTATGTTTAATACAGCACCAATATGTATTCCTACACGAGGCCGTATTAGAAGCCCTGTTGTGTTCAAACGTAGATATTCCAACGAGAGAATTTCCAGAGATGTATAAAGAATTGATGCGGTTTGATGATGAAAAGAAGAAACATAAACTGCAAATTGAATTTGAAGTAATATTACGTTTAAAATACTTTTAATACAATGTAACGCATGATATTGAGGCATTTATAATACCCACTGTATTTAAACTACATTAATTTTGTTTCATTTCTTAGCTATGATGATTGTTAGTGTATAGTAAAGTAAGTGAGAACCGAACCGTCAATCCAAAACGAATAATCCAAGGACAATGTCAACATCGGAAAGAAAAAAGAAACAGAGACACAGCACAGGTACGGCACAGAAAGAACAATGAAGACACACACACACAAAGATGAACAACACAGACCCTATAATAAAACCATGGGTGGGATCAGGTGCACCGGTAGAGTAAGCATCTCCTGCTTCTTATAAGACACCCGCCGTGTTGAACATGTCAAATCCGGTAGTAAAGTCAATCCGGTAGAGGAAACAACACTTAAGCTTTAAAGGGAAAGATCTGTTGTCATCTGGGAAACTTGATACCATTAAATGTTTTCAATATTACAAAAATTAACGATCCCTTTACGTTCGTCAACCGTTTCGTACATTTATGGGATATCTCTCTAATGTGTATTCACTGTATATTATATTAAAGTAAAGCGCATATAGTCTCGAAATTAAGAAGTAATCATTGAAGAATTTTGGAAGCAAAATTACGATTCCTACTGCTTTGTAATGTATTTCATTGTCGGATCCAGAGAGGACGGGGTTTCCGTGATTGAAACTCCTTTTTTTCTGCAAATTGTTTTAATTTCGTACATCTTTAGGTAGATATGACCAAACAACACGGCCCACAAAACATGACTAAATTTCCCCTTTTCTGGAGGCTTATTTGAACCATCTTTTTCGAAGGTTTGATCCTTCGGTTTTTTAACGAACATCCTAAAAACAAAAAAAGTATGACGACTTTCTCATGAATCTATTAGTTTGTGAATGCATGAAATTTTTTGATATGTCCACTATCATAACAAATTAAATTCAAATACATTTTCATACTTTTAGATAAAAGATTAAGCAAACAAACTTTGATTTCATGAACTTCTGACCATTTTTGAAGGTTTTTGTTAAAATCCCGGAACCAAACTAAACTTACTGCAATTTGGAAATGCAAGTGTTTTGCACTCGCAAAAAATCAGTGCATCTTCACACCCTATTAAGGGCAATCCCGTCAACAGCACTTGGCTATAACATCTAAAGATTTGTAAAAAAGACAGAGGAAGGTAATACGTAACGTAGTAATGTTTCATTGCAGATTTGTTATTTGTTCTTGAATTTTAGTTGACATATCTATAAATATTCATTACAAATTCCGATTTCCGATCTCTTGCAAATACCGAGATTTCGTGGTAAGAAACTGTAATTTTCCATTTTGTCGCTAAAAATCGACATAAAAATAGTCGTGATTTTAAAACACCTATTTAAATCTTATGTGTTTCGACACCTATGAAAAGTATGTAACATTTGTTTATAATATATGAAACTTTGGTATTCAATAATTTCTGTATAATGGCGTGATCATCAATTTTCTTTTAGTATTTGGTAGTTTTTGGCTGTTACGAACAACAGGTCTTTTGAAATTTGATAAGACTGACAATTGCAATCCCGAACGATAAGTCAATTTTATGAAAAAAAATTAGCAATATTTGTATGTTAAACAAGCAGTATAGTAATTTTATTGTTCCAAACAACAATAATATTCTTTTATTGTAAAATAGTGGCCTTAACAACCCATATAAGCACAAAAAAGTGAGGGAAATTAATGCAACATGTCTAACCCGTACATTTCATGACAGAAAGAGAATATGGTAGTGTAGACTAGAATGTAAGCAATAGTCAGGTTTCAGTATGTAATTACTTCGGATGTCTTTTTCAACCGAATTTAAAGTGGATAAGATACACTTTTTTCGCATATATTTTCGTTGTGTTAGTTGATGATGTATATTATACAGATATATTATACAGACAATCTGACAAGTTTTTTAGTGTAATTATTTCTTCTTATGGGTAAAATACTCGGAGGATGCAGTGTAAAATATAACGATAAAAATGTAGCCTCATCAGAGCGTTGCATTGGAAGGATTGCACTTAGTATAAATCCTGTGATAGTTAAGTGAATGTCGGGCGTTCGGGGAAAATCGGGTACATACCTGGTAAATCAACTTTCCTTTAGTTTTAACCAAGAACTTTGAAACTTGGCACATTGATTTTATATATTGAAAATATGCACTTAATGGAACTTATTTCCCCATTTTGCAAACCTTCAAATTCTAGCAATTTTTATTCAAATTTTTACAGAGGGTACCTTTTTCGTGAAATCAACGCCTTCAAACTACAAATTTAAACCATCATTTTTGAAACTATATATAACGCTAACGTTTTAAAAATTATTTTCGATTTGCAACCACTATTATGGAACTATTCCTGGATGTCTATTGCAATATCTTTGGCTCAAGGAGGTGTGGGTGGTTGGGCGGTGTTGAGCCAAAGGCATTGTAGGCACAGAAAAGTGCCATTTTTGTACCTTTTTGCCACTTTTTTCGGGCCGAAAAATGGCCGACGATGACGCATCACAAATTTAAAGTATTTTCTGAGGAATTTGCACCTCCTGGATCATTCCTACTTAAATAGGATGAATAGAGTATTAGGGATGACGTGTTGCATTCTGGCTGGCCAAAAATGGAGCCCATTCCTTCCAAAATGTGCGAATGTTTTGCACTTACGTATCATGCAGAAGGTACATAAGACTGGCAAAATTGTCCTTTCCTGATATGTGATATCATAGGAAATAGCTATTTCTGTGTTACAAGTGGAAAGAACGTATCTGCATAGGTTTTGCACCTGCAAGAGGTGTTCAACCGAAGTATGACTGCATCCCGACAAAAGACGAGACTGGCATTGTAAGTGTTAATATATGGTTTGTAAGATGTATATTTCATGCAGATTATCCTACTTTTGCATCATATAGAGTTGCTCTTTCAATGCCATATTCTCTTTTTCTTGAGTACATTTCACTGAAAAAAAATGAATTATTCATGCCAAATAGTTCATCTAAGCAAATTTTTGTATAATTTCAGAAGATGAATCTCGTTTCTCCGAGACATGATGAAACTGTATTTCTAAAAGGAAAGTCTCCAGAAAATAGAGAGAAGAATAGATACAGCAATATTATTCCAGGTTCTCAACTTTTATAAATTGTTCTCATGTTTATATCTTACACTACTGTTGCAGGAAAAAGCAGAATTCCAAATTAATCAATATTACATGTGTTATCACCAAACATTAGATTAACAAGGAAAAGATATGGAGCAAGGGACCGGTCAAAAATCACGGCATGGGACCAGGACTTTTTTCAGGGGCCTGAACATTTTTAAATGAGATCTTTTAATGCAAAAATAAAAAATAATAAGCGTATTATTTTATATTAAATTGTTGCATTCAGTGATATTGTATTTCGACACTATCTGTATTGGATAACCAACTACAAAAATGCCCAGTTTGGTTCTATTAAAACTTTTCATAACAAAATCTTAATTTTTTTACTCATTTTAAAGATTTTATTTAATTGTAACACCTTAAAACCCAAAATCAGATTAACAATTGTGAATATTATGTCAGTTTTAAGCATTACTGTAGCATATAGATTTAGACCCTATTGGCATGGGATAATCAACTATAAAAATTTGTTATTCTTCAAAATTTAAACTTTTTTAACAAGATTTAAATTGTTTTACAAACATTATAAATTCAATTTACTTTTCATGCCATCAAAGACCAAATATGAAAAAAGTTACCCATATAATTTCAATTCTGAGCAATTTTCTAGTAAAGTGGTTTCTAAAGACATTATCAGAATGGGATAAAAAACCATAAAAAATGGAAATTCTTCAAAATTGTTACATTTTTCAAAAAACTCTTTATTGTTTTACGCTCTTTATATATTTTATTTACTTTTTACCCCATAAAAGACCGAATTTTACGCAGAATTGCCCATATAATTACATTTTTTGTGCATTTCTCTGGTAAATGGGTTTCTAAAGACATTATCGTTATGGGATAAGCAACTATAAAATTTGGTAATTCTCCAATTGTAACCCTATTTTACAAAATCTTTATTGCTTTACTGACTTTATATATTCTATTTACTTTTTCAACTATAAAATAGCAAAAGGGATAAATTGTTGCCCATATAATTTCCAATTTTTTTTTCTTCAGCACTAAAGTATATGGATTTTAACACTATATGTATTTGGATTATCAACAATAGACATTGGAAATTTTCCTTTATTGCGGCTCTTTTGAATACAATATTTATCTTTTTTCAAACATTATATAAAAGTTTTGCTTGATTTTTATAAAAGATAAAATCATAGTTATAATTTCCCATATAATGGCAATTATGTTCTAATTATTTTGACATGGCGGTAATAATTTCAATATATTGGTAAAATGTACTAACCAGAGCAATGGAATTTCTTATTTGAAGTAACTGATTAAAATAATATACATGGGACACCAACTTTTTTTGCAACTCAACAGAATGGGACATCGCTTTTTCTTTATTAGAGTTACCATGGGACTGCGACTTTTTTAGCGAACATTTAAGTTTTGCTCCATTCTCATGCATCAAGAAATTTTGACAGGCCCCTAAATGCACACGAGACAAAGTCTTTACAAATACATTGCAAAATCAAGCGAAAAAAACAACGCTTTTATTGTTTTTCTTTATTTTGAAGTCACCATGAGGCTTTCAGCTATGTTTTGTATGAGTAAGTGAGAACCGAACCGTCAATCTAAAAGCGAACAATCCAAGGACAATGGCAACACCAGAAACAAAAAGGCAGAAAAAAACAAAGACACAACATGGGTACAGCACAGAAAAGAAAAATGAAGACACTCACACACAAAGATGAACAACACGGACCCAATATAAAACCATGGGTGAGATCAGGTGCACCGGTAGAGTCAGCATCTCCTGCTTCTTATAAGACACCCGCCGTGTTGAACATGTCAAATCCGGTAGTAAAGTCAAATTCGGTAGAGGAAACAACAATTAAGCTTTAATAGATGCATTACCACCTCTTTCATGTTAAAAACAATTCTAATGCAACATTTATATAACGAAGGTTTTGATTGGTCAAAACTGACCGTCAATTCCACCATCACACCGGGGACAAAGTAGTTTCCCTATTTATTCTGGTTCCTAATATTTTTACAAATTCACGAGTTGAAAATAGAAAATGAAATTGATTTGTTGCATTAGAATCGAAATAACAGTACATTATTTGAATACCCGAGATCGTTAATCTTAATTTGACAGTAAAAATATCCGTTTATAGGCTCCGCTACGCGTCGCCTATAAACTGCATTTTGACCGTCAAATCTACGATTGACGCCCTCGGGTATTCAAATTATGTACTGTTATTGCTTAAATAGGTCATTTGTAGACACTTAGTGTATGTTGTTTTATACTAAGCTTCATGAAAGTGTACCACATTGCTGAAATGGCTGTTTTTCGATTTTGTTTCAAATATATCAATTGCCCCACTCAAACCATTATGTATTCTATTTTAATAGAACTTATTGAGCGTTTTCTTTTGCTAAGAAAAGGGTCGTGATGTCAATAATTTATTTAAACAAATTGTGGCTATTGATTGAATAAATTTCAAAGAGTGTTTTGATAAGTTAACAAATAGAGCCAATTCAGTGGTCATGGCTATTGCATATATAAACGTGACCTAGTCATGTCTCCCTTTTCAGTGCTAAAATATGTCAGTTCTGTCATGAAATTGTTAATTCCATTTATTTTGAAAGTGCATGTCTTTACAAAAAAACATTACTTTAAAAGATTTTTCTTTCTGCATTTGTGTTAAGTAACCTCACTCATCACATTTTTGAATTTCTGTCAGCTTTCGAAATTCCTCTGGTTTTCTCCAGTTCAATGGCTTAAAGAATTGGCACGCAGACCCCCCAGAATGTATTTTTAGGTCAAATTAAAACACCTGACAAATTTTCTTAAAATTTTTTAATGCCTTGTTTCTCCGTTAAAAGGACATGGACCCATATATTTCTTTTTTACCCTTTCATTTAGACTTAAATAAATCAAAATTATTATATAAACAACATCAGGGGTTAGCCTCCTTAACTTACTGTAAAATAAATTTGTAGTTGGATCTGAAATACCAATGCTATTTACAACTGTTGATGGACATAATGAATATATAAATGCTGTCTTCTTACCGGTGAGTAAAAATACTCTTTCTATAACTTCATTTGTCTGTATGTACACATTGTTTTCGTGATTGCGAAATTCTGTTATCTTAAATTCATGAGGTTTGAATAAATATTTCATATAGTCTGCACTGCACCATGTTCCCGCAACTATTTCCTAGGCACACAGATATGGAGTGTAACAGTGACTATTTTGAAGCAATGTAACACGTGACGATTAAAATAATTAAAGTGCTTAGAAGGACAAAAATCAGCAAATTCTACCAACGTCAATTTTTGGTTTGAATTTTTTGTCACAAATAAATTTTTGAATACCTATTTAAGAATGTTTAACTAACTTCTGCAACTTTTTTTGCAAACTGTTTTAATGGGCCATCACTTTAAATACTTTCCCTCAGCCAGTTATTAAATAGATCTTTTTAATCTAATAATATTTTGATTTTTATTACATCACCCGAAACAACGGCAGTAGAATACCGAAGGAACAAAGCACAAGATTACACAAATCAAAGTCCAGAGACAAGGCAAAAGTAAGAACACCAGAAGACGGAAGACCAAAGACACCACATGCCCACAAAACACACGAACATTACATATACAACACAAAAAACTAAAGCACTAACAGTGTGAACTCCCATAAAAACCGAGAGCGACATCAGGTGGTCCGGAAGGGTAAGCATGTCTTGCTTTGTATACAGCACCCTTCACACTGTCAGTGGGTCAATCCAGGGTAAAGTAAAAACCGGTTATGTCAAATCCGGGAAGACGTGAATCTAGCTGAAAATGTCAGTTTTCATTTGTGACACTGACATTTCATATCTATCTATGATGTCGTGTTGACGGCCATAGAATTTCTGAAGGGACGAAAGTAACAACGGCTGAACATATCCCTGACTCAGCAGTTTTTGTGACAATGCTTTTGCTCTTTTGTCAAAGTCACTGTGTGTACTGCACGCTCTACAGTAACGAATTAATTGTGAAATATATACTCCATATATACTCCGAACCGATCATAATCTAAAACTAGATTTGCAATTGCAAGCAAAAGTTGATGTCGCCCCTGGCAGCCAACTCGATGCTGCCATCTTGTTTGCACCGTCAAAATCTACCTAGAAATCAATTTTCGTTGAAATCGGACGAAGTTGAAATTTTGACGTATTTTGGCAGCCATCTTGGAAATAGTCGGCCATTTTGAAATTTTTTTTTTGTTGCATGCGCATCTTCCTATGGTGATTCAACTTATTGCCAAATATGAATGAATTCTGTCATGGCATGTGTGAGATTTCATCATTTATTCTGAAATCGGACAAAGTTGGAACGTCAACGTAACTTAGCAGCCATCTTGGAAATGGCAGGCATTTTGAAATTTTTTTGTTGCATGCACATCTCCTTAAGGTGATCCAACTTTGTACCAAATATGAACAACTTCTGTCGATGCATCTTTGAGAAAAAGCCCGGACAAAAATAGGTGGATGAAAGAAACAATTGAGGAATAATAATAACAAAGAAACGGACCAAAAACAATATGTCGTCCCAACTACGTCTGGGGCGACATAATAATGATCTTACCTTTTCATTTTTTTTTTTCTTGACTGAGTAAAGGTCTTCTGAAGCCATTTAGCGCGTATCACTAATTTATCTAGTTTAATTGTACCTCTTTGATTATATTTTAATACAAATCTTTTGTTGTCTTTTTTCACAGATATTACGGAAAAATATCATATTAAATCAAATATTAAACACATACATATACTCTGACTATTTCTATACAGGGCTACAAAAATAACAAGACATTCATTGCGACTCAAATGCCATTAGAGACTACAGTAATTGACCTGTGGAGATTAGTCTATGACTATGATGTACCTAAAATAGTCATGTTAAACCAGAGAGATCAAAACGAGGTATTTTTATGTTCATGTGGCTCTTTTGTGTTAAATAGACATTTTCACCATAAGCCGAATCCGAAACCGAAATCAATTAACTTGAATAATATTCAACTTTAAAAAGTGTTTCTGTAATATAAATCATACTTGCATAAGTCTTTGAACTATATAGATTATCCTTTTACAAAGGTAATGTTCTTTTTGAAGAGTAAGAAAATACGGCTAAGCGATAGTGCAGTATATAATTCATCATTTCTAAATTGTTACATAAGTTTTGAGTTTTGATATTTAAATTGTCTCCGTGTGTATTGAGTGGCAATTAAGTGGCCGTGTATATCTCTGAAATTTGGATAAAGATTCTATAACTTACGGTTAAATTGATCCTACAGGTCCACAGGAACAATAGTCTTTTCTAAGAGATTGTTATACACTAGTAGGTTTAAAGCAAGCCAAAAGACAAAAATACGTGATTTAGTCATATAAACAATTAATATTTCAACCAATTCATTTATAAATATTCATAATTCAATTGTAAATATTCATTATTCATTAATTAATATTTATAAATGGGAAAAGAATTATTATTATTATTATACCGAACTGTAAAGGAATTATTCATATTAATGAATGGATTATTAATATTAATAAATGAAATATAAATATTTGTAAATGATTTGCATCTATTGATAAATGGAGTATAAATATTTATAAATGAAGTATCGATAAATTAATTTAAGAAATATGCAGAAATTATAAATATTAAAAAAACATCGTAAATATTTATAATTTATTTATTAATATCTATTAATGAAGTACACATATTAATAACTGAATTTTCAATGAATAAATTAATTGTTAACATTATTTATATTATTTATTTTAACGGATGAATCATAAACATTTATAACGTTAATAATTGTTGTAATATTTATTGCATTTATATTTATAATTGTTAATATTTATAAAAGAATTAATAATCATTTATGAATATTTATAATTCATTTGTTAATATTTTTTGAATCATGAATATAAATAATTGATTTACTGATTCTAATAATTCATTGCAAATTTTTGCTATTTATTTATTAATATTCATAATTTAACTTGAAACATTTATAAAGTGAACAATTATGAATATCAAGAATGATTTATTAATATCTATAATTTTTGCTCATTTCTAAATATTTATGATTCATTTATTAATATTAGCAAATAATTCAAACATTTTTATGATTAATTTATTAATATTAATGATTGATTTGTTTATATTTACAATTAAATTAGAAGTATAAATAATTCTTTTCCAATTATTAATATTGATAAATTAATTGTTAATATCAACAACTGAATTCTAACTATTAACAAGAAAATCAGAAATATTTTAAAAAAAAATTAAAAATGAATTGTATGTATTGAAAATGTATTATAATAATTGTATTTAGAGATAAATCAGGTATTTTTGTCCACTTTTGCTTGATTAATAGATATTAACAATTCATTATAAATGTTTATCATTCATCTGTTAATATCAATAATATTAACAATTGATTTATCAATATTTAAAGCATGATAAATAGGGAATAATACATGGCAAAATCTGTATCAGATGCCGTAACTACCCGAGAGGCCAATATCACCAAGAGGGCCAAAGGCCCGACGGGTGATATTGGTCGAGGGTTGATACGGTATCTGATACAGATTTTGACATGTATTATACGCTTTATCATATATTTCAACAACTGTTTTTTGTATTTTGTATTTTGTTTTATTTGCAACGATTAGACATAACAATGTTTGACGAATCAATTAGTGTTTGCTAACCTAAATACTGTTTTTACAAATCAAATATACAGTCTATGGATAAAAGTATTCGTAATATACAGATTTCTTATTGTATATCTTGATGGATTTATATGGAAAGATGAGCAATGACATCCGTTTTTGAGTATAATATTATATTGTTTTGATAATTCATAAAGTGAAGAATTAATGTTATCACTTTTGATCATGTTTTGACTCTATATTTAAATCGCAAGAAAATAAATATTATGTGCACAAATAAAATTAAATAAAATAAAAAAACTTTCTGAAAATTTTGAAATACAGTACATTGAAAAAATGCCATACAATATTTTTTTTCAAAAACTGCCTCTTAGTACACTAATGTTATCTTTTCCGAATACATTGATCCAAGACCATACCTTCATCATAAGAAGTTATGATTTTAAAAGTTAAAGGGAATTATTTCTCTATCTGCGAATTCAAATCTTGTAATCGTTTGCTTGCTTTCAAGATGTAAAGAACAAATAAAATTGTTTTATTATACACATTAATTGTGAAATTGTTGTATGAACATTTTTTACTGCAACTTGTCATTTGTAATTTTTGGTTTAATATAATTGTTCCACACATCAATATTTTAACTGGAACTTGTTCAATAAACTCTATCCCTTTAAAGTTTTAAGTTTCTTAACTTCAAAAATGCCTCTGTCGTCTGCTTCTTTTTGAAGCGGATGTCATACGATGTACCTGACGTCATGTTCCGAATAGGGGTGTGATACGGGGTATGCGATACGGATTTTGCCATGCGATACGGGGTTGACGTCATCAATGGTGATATAGGATAGACATCACTTTCTGTATCATATATTCAAAACTTACGTAATACTAACTAAATATATGATAAATGTTTATCATTCATCTGTTAATATCAATAATTTTAACAATTGATTTATCAATACTTATATTCATTTATTATGTGCAATTCATTTATAAATATTAACAAATCAAATATAAAAATTTACGATGTTTTCTTAATATTTATGATTTCTGCTTATTTCTTATATTTAAAATTCATTTATCAATAATTGAACTTTATTTATCGATATTTATACTTCAATTATTTATATTAGGAAATAACTTACAAATATTCATTTTTCATTTACTAGTATTAATTATTCATTTATTAATATTAAGAGATCAACTTTTTTATATTCACAATTCAATTCGATAATAATAATTCTTTTTCCATTTAGATGATTTGTTTTTGGTCGTTTTAACCTGGATATGGAATGTTGTCTCCTTGACATTTAGCCCATTTCCTTTCTTTTTCATATAAATAATAATTAAGGAATTATGAAAATTGACAATTAAAATATTTGTAAATCAATTGATTTGAATATAAATTTTTTATATTAGTAAATCACTTTTTTTGTCCAATTTGGCTTACCATAAACCTACTACTGTATAACAACCTCTTAGAAAAGACTATTGTTCCTATGGACCTGAACGATTAATTAATGCGTACGTTATAGCCTCTTTATCCAAATTTCAGATATATACCCGGCCACACAATTGCCACCCCATACCCACGAAGAAACATCAAAACGTATGTAACATTTCAGAAAGGATGAATTTTGCGCTGCACTATCGCTAAGACGTATATTATTACTCCTCGAAAACAATAAAACCCCGGTAAAATAAATATATCTATAATCTATATAGTTCAAAGACTTATGCAACTATGATTTATATCAGAGAAACACTTTTGAATGTTGAATATTATTCAAGATAAATTGGTTTCGGTCTCGGTCTCGGTTTCGGCTTATGGTGAAAATGTCTAATACCCAAAATAAAATAACATCGTTCTTTGTGCATGTGCATTTCAAACTTAGCACAAAGCAGAATTTATCGAATTCCTCCTGTTAAAAGAAAAAAATCTATAAATTAAGAAAATGAATATTCTAATGCAACATTTATATAACGAAGATTTTGATTGGTCAAAACTGACCGTCAATTCCACCATCTACACACCTGTGACAAAGTCGGTTCCCTGTTTAGTCTGGTTCCTAATATTGTGACAAATTCACGAGTTCAAAATAGAACATGAAATTGATTTGTTGCATTAGAATCGCAATAACAGTACATTATTTGAATACCCGAGGGCGTCAATCTTGATTTGACGGTCAAAATATCCGTTTACAGGCTCCGCTACGCGTCGCCTATAAACTGCATTTTGACCGTCAAATCTACGATTGACGCCCTCGGGTATTCAAATAATGTACTGTTATTGCTTAATTGTTAGATACATCATCTAACCTGTTTATCTTTCGATTGACACTTAACACGCACTGATCCATCTGACATACTGTTGAGCCAATATATATATATAGAATATAGCACTTTTTGTTTTTGATACGGACTTTATCACGGTAGTATATCAGGCGAGCCCGCTAGGGCGAACCTGCTATGATACCGAGATAAAGTCCGTATCAAAAACAAAAAGTGCTATATTCTGTTTATCG
>MJUU01052812.1:0-10308 GCA_002080025.1 Modiolus philippinarum | reverse complement strand
GAAGACAGTTTAATAAACTAGTGATGCAAGATATGTTATTATTTGTTTCCACAAATAATTCATCTGATAACCGAAAAAACACTATGAATATGAAAACACTCTACATATAATTGCAATGTTCAATGATTATAAATCACATCACACGTGGTGAATTAGATAGAAGCTGTATTTTACTTTGAGTCTGTGGGAGATAAATCTTTGCTGCATGTACAATTACATGTCATAATTAATTTCTCTTTTCAATTTCCGTTCTGTTTTTCATTCAAAACTCATTTCTCATAACATTGTACAGAATTCATTTCCTGTTTAATTTGCATTAAAATTACATTGTTACATACCCCTAATTTGTTTTAGTTTGAAAATTTTCACAACATAGTGACAGTTTAGGAAATGCAGTTATAACAATTATTGGAGTTAATGACCGATTGCTCTGCACTTAACCAACAAACACCATAAACATACTGTAAACAGATATGTCATGATAAGGAGTGTCTACCAAGAATTAAAGTCAAGAGGTTTCAAAATTTTCAAGCCTCAAAGGCTCAAAACGCACCGACGACTTTGAGACAAATAGCATAAAGAGGAATAAGGCAGTATCAAAATATGGCGTAATTTGCAAAAAGCTTATTATATTAAGGGGATTTCTCAATCTTGACGGAAATGTTAAAAATGGCAGAAACTGGGTGCGGATGACCTGAAGATTTTACACGTGTACTGGCCTCAAACTGATACTGACGATATCTACTGAAATATACAGTAGAGTTCGTTTATAACGAACAGGCTTATAACGAAATCAAGACCCTCAGGCGACATCAAGATGTAGACAGGAATAAAAGCTCTGTCCTTGATAAACTGGAGTTTTCTATGTATCGTGTGCGTTTTTGTCACATGTACATTCACTTCATATCCTTTCATTTTTCCTATTTGCTGCAGAGTTTGTCTCTCGTGCTGCGTGGAGTCCGTATAAAGTCTCCCCGTGCTTGAGATGTATGCTCTTATAATATTACAGTTATGGTGTGTTTGTTCGTGTGAGAATTTCTCATACTCTTACTAATTCATTTATTTTTTCAATTTGGCTGTTCAATAGTTTCATTGTTTTTACTAAAATGTTATAATCTGCAAACACGACTATTTTTGCCCTTTCAACCAAAGTTACACTGCAAGGTTTGCCTACATCTATTTCGATGTGCCCCGTGTTGTCTATCGATGTTGTTTTTGTCCTTATTTTTGTCTTTCGTCGGGCTACTTAATGACAAATATTTGTAGGCATACATTACTTCTTTTTGTTTTTTTCTCATTGACCGCTCCCGACATGTGTTGCTTCAATGACATATTTTAGCTGCGATCGATGTTGCTCAACATTTTTATTCTCTTCTTGTAACCCTGGTGCTTTCAGCTGGATAACCCTGAGCATCGCCTAAGTTGGCACTCCATGGCGGGTGGGGAGCAAGGGAGTGACCTTGATATAATTTTTGTCAAGAATACCGCTTAAGTGCACGCTAGGGGCCTTCTTGATCTCGATTGAGGGGGTGAATATTGTTCACCTCTAGTTAAAGACCCTCAGGCGACATCAAGATGTAGACAGGAATAAAAGCCCTGTCCTTGATAAACTGGAGTTTTCTATGTATCGTGTGCGTTTTTGTCACATGAACATTCACTCCATATCCTTTCATTTTTCCCATTATATCGAAGTCAATAAAATTCCCCAGTCCAAACACAATTAAAACAACGTATCTTTGAAGGCCTATTACGAATTTTTTTTATAACGAAATCAGGCTTATAACGAAGAGAATTTAAACACAAACGATATTGTTACTGCTCAAAATTTACCTGATATAACGAAGACAAATTGTTTAAAAAACAAATCGTTTATGTGTCTACTGTTTTGTGCAAACAATCGAATATTTCAATGGTAGAGTGCACCTGACACTTCCAGACTTTACTTTTAAAACTTTAACCGATACCACAAAAGAATAGGAGACGATCTTTCAGAATTTGGCAATACTATATGGTTTCTCTTATAACGAACGATGCTTATAACGAAATAAAATCGGGAGTCCCCTGGAATTCGTTATGAGCGAACTCTACAGTATGATGATTCTTTTGGTAAGTTTTGGGTTAAATGTTTCTTTTGTAGCGCAACACTGTTTTACCATCAAGGCTCCTTTAGGCTATTTGGCAGTTTCGCGGAGAGCACTCTTTGGCACACTTTTCCAAATTACGTTTTGTCTGCATTTTTCATTTTCCTTTTCAGGATATTGGTGTTTCAGTTTGTAATCTACTGCATTTAGTTTATTTCGTGCGTTTATTGTATTATAAAGAAACAGGAAAGAAAAATTGGAGGTTTTTGTACCGAAAACCAGTTTAACCCTATCGCTGCCCTTTGCTAGTGCTGGTGTCCCGAGTTCCTATCTTTGTGTACGTTTGGCCTCTGTCTTTCATTTTTGTTTTTCTTATGCAATTATCTTGTGAATTGCGGCCAATGATTGTATTTTTAGTCCCCTGTCGGCTCCGCCGAAGGGGACTTTAAGTTTGCACTCCGTCAGTCCGTCAGTCTGTCAGCCAGTCTGTCAGTCCGTCGCACTCAGTTTTCCGGACTTTTTTTACCAAACTAAAAAAGATAGTTATCTAATATTTGGTATATAAATCTACCAACATGAGTTACAGATCAAGTGTGAGTTTGGTTGCGGTTCATTGATTTTGGGCTGAGTTATGGGCCTTGGACTTAGAAAATTTTGATAAAATATAGGTTTTCCGGACTTTTTTTCTAAACCGTTACAGATATTAAGCTTATATTTGCTATGTGATTCAACCACTATGAGTTACAGATCAAGTATGAGTTTGGGTCCGGTCCATCGATATTTTACGGAGTTATGGGCCTTGGATTTAAAAAATTTTAATAAGAATTAGGTTTTCCGGACTTTTTTCTAAAGAGTTATAGATATTAAGCTAATTGTTCCTATGTGAGTCAACCACTATGAGTTACAGATCAAGTTTGAGTTTGGTTCCGGTCCATTGATTTTTTACAAGTTATGGGCCTTGCTGGTATAACAAAGAATCATTCCACCGGTGGGGGAACCTATAATTGCAAATATTTGGGGCTATTAAAATGTTTATGTATACCATTTCATAAACCTTGTAATAAAATCAGTGTTTCTATCTGGTTTTTGGGTAATTTACATGTACATTGTTTGTACCTGGATAAAAATTATTCACAGCCTCTTTTAAAATTTGATCCTTTCATTTATTAGATAATAAAAATAATCTAACAACGGCAGTAGAATACCGACGGAACAAAGCACAAAATTTCATAAATCAAAGTCTAGAGACAAGGCAAAAGCGAGAACACCTGAAGACTACAGTACCCGATTGGAGAAATTAAGAGTAACGTTTATTACAAAGATGTACGTGTTATTACATCGGTTGGCATCAGCACCAACGGTTGCACTTTATGTGTCCTCAAAATATATCCAAAACTCAGTCTAATATACATGTACTTTCTATTCTTATAAATAACCATCACCCAATATAGCTAGCGTTCTATTGGGCGTATCCATTTTTCGACATAAACAAGCCCAAAATATTTGTATCGAGTTAAAAATCGGATAAAGAAGTACGGCTGTACGTATTTTATATATAATGACAATGAAAAGATAGTAATTTAAGGTAGATCTACCCTTATACACGGCGCATTCGACTGGCGCATTTGCAAAACATGAGTCGTTTCAAGCCGGAATATTCCGTATTTGGCCTTTTCAATGTGACGTAATAATACAATTTCTTACACTTTCCCGCGAATTAGCTCCCTTTCCCGTAAATATTGTCTATTTTGGTTAACTCTATGAAATATCTCTCTTAATCAAACGGTGACATAGAGATTGTATAAGCTCAACATATAGCTGAAGCATATATCTCTGAAAAAAAAAAAAAAATAAAAATCTATCTGATATTTATTTCATAAGAAAGCTAAATAATAAGCATGTTCTCACAGTTCCCTATATGTTCTTTGTAAATATTGCTGAAAAATACTGAATTTGGCCTGATTTTCTAAGCCTGATAACAGAAAAAGATGATCAGTGACATTTCATTTCATATTTTTTTTTTTGAACAAAGGGACTAAGACCTACAAAATATCTTAAAATAAAAAAAAATCTGTCTGCTACTTTTGTTAGGCTCAAACTACCTTAATATTAATCATACCGCGAAACGGTCGATGTAATGTACATGAAGACCTTGCATTATACCGGCGCATTTCATTTGGGCGCATTAGCATTTCTTTTGGGCGCAAAATTTATTTCAAATGGGCGCAAAAAATTACTTCATTTGGGCGCAAATAAAAATCTTTCATTTGGGCGCATTTTACCTGTATTTTACCTGTACGATGTAAAGTATAATAACATAACAACAATAACTTATAGAATTAAATAATATTGTAAATGATAGGAAAATGTAACAATAAAGAGATGAACAGTGCCTCTTCTGTTAGCCAGACACCCCCCCCTCTCCGTTCATCATCGGGAGGTTAAAGTAGGGAAAGAATAATTCAATGTATTTATTTACCACTGCGATCTGAATGCAGTTAAAATATCAAAATGTTAATATCGTATAGAATTGGCTAAAACGGTTGAAATCGAGGCACGATATAACGGTATATGGATTTACAAATGTTTTTTTATCTGCACTGAAGAGACATACAATGTAGGATGTCGAAATGCGCTTATGCAAAATTAAATTAATAGTACTTAGGTATTTTATTATTTATACTATGGCTTACTCGTCAATATATTTAAACAAAACTTTAACAGGTGCTCTTTTTTTTAAATATGTTATCTCTCAAAAGCATTGGTTATACTTATATGGTCGAATGATCAATGCATATATTTTATGTAAATATATGAATCATTTACCTGTAACTTACTTACCTGTACAATTTACCTTATGAAATATGCGCCCATTTGAAATACTTTAGTTGCGCGCAAATGAAATACCCCTACTTTTTAAAATGCGCCCAAATGAAATGCGCCCAGTCAATAACGTTTTCTCTGACATTTCTTTTTCTTTTTTAATTACAAGCATTATATTTAAAAATGAAAAAAACACAAGTTTCCATCGTTTTTTATGTTTGTCCTTTGTCTTGTTTGTGTTTTCCCTGTGTAGTTCCCTGGCAGATTGTGGCATGTGACTGTAATTTTCAGCCATTGTAGATGTTTCCTGTTATCCACATTGTTACAAAACATGCCATCGCTGGCAATTATTTACACGTACATGCACAGTAGTATTCAGTATAAACATTCCGATGTGTGTTGTTTTTACATTTGGAAATCTGCATTACAAATGTAGGACTAGACCATTAAAGGCTGAAAATCAATAAATTGTAACTAGTATACGTAGTAAATGTAGAACTTACTTAAATAATACCCAATTCTGTTAATGTTATGACTCGTTCTAATATGGCAGCAATGGCAATAATGTGTAAATATACATACAGGTTTAATTTTTAACGACAATAATGGCCACAAATATATATATTTCCTACAAACCACAATTTAATTCATGAATTATTTAATGTTTTTCCTTTAATGTATCATATTGTGTTTGTCACTACCATATCATTGACTACGAACTTCATTTTTATTTCAATTATGAAATTAAACTGTACAAGTCCAACAGTATATGTACTTAGTTTGCGTTTTCTACCCATAAACAAACCAAATCTACAAAACTATATAAAATGGTAAAATGGAAAAAGAAACTTACAACTACATATGTAATTCCGATTAGATATAAAATTTACTTTTCACTAGTTCACATTTTTCTGAAATAGTTCTAGCCATCTGGCACATACTTAATATAATAATACTAATAAAATTATTTTCAATGCACATTTGACAGGAGAAAAAAAGGGAATTAATCAATTGTGAACATAATAAATAACAATATCATTAAAGGCATATTAGCGGAATTTTTTTATTTACTACAATGTAGATACATGTAACTTGCACCTTTTGGAGTTATACGATATTTTTATTGATTGAACAAATTTGCTAAACGTCGATTGCGATGGTATATTAGCTATACAAAAAATACCAAAGTTGCATAAATATCTGTATACTGTACACGTGTTGCAAGGAGTAACCTCTCACCAGCAGTATTTAAGCAATATGGAAAGCCATAATCCAAAAGTGGTCAAAAGAAGTAATCATCACCAAAAAAATATCGAAATAGGAGGCCAAATCCATTACCAAGGACATCTACTGAGTGCCATGCACGGAATGAAGCCTCAGTATTTTTAAGTAGTTTTTAGGCATTTTTGCCCATTTTTGACTATTTTTATTGGAAACATCTAGCTTAGAGTATTCAGCTTCTTCTTATACTTTCTGAAAAGCTGTAAATAGAAGGAATGAAGAAATTCAGACCCAAAAATCATTTGTTGGTATTGATATAATAAAATTTTGTCCCATTTTCATGCTTTCTATGGGATATTTCAGCATTTCCATATTTCCCTAAAAATGTAGATTTTCTAAATTTTTTAAACAGCTAATGTTTTAAACTTCATCTGTTTTGTGTTTTTTATTGCAAAAATATATAACACTATTTTTAAAAAAGCAAAGATAAATCATTTTTAATTACAAGCATCAAAAATGAAAAAAAACACACGTTTCCATGCTTGTTTATGTTTGTCCATTGTCTTGTTTGTGTTTTGCCTGGGTAGTTCCCTGGCAGATTGTGGGATGTGACTGTAATTTTCAGCCATTGTAGATGTTTCCTGTTATCCCCTTTGTTACAAAACATGTTATCGCTGGCAATTATTTACACGTACATGCACAATAGTATTCAGTATACATTCAGATGTGTGTTATTTTTACATTTTGGAAATCTGTATTACAAATGTAGGACTAGACCATTAAAGGCTGAAAAGCAATAAATTGTAACTAGTATAGTAAATGTAGAACTTACTTAATGTAACGACTCATTCTATTATGGCAACAACCTGCATGGCAATAATGTGTAAATATACATGCGGGTTTAATTTCTAACGACAATCATGGAGACAAATATATCAATTTCCTACAAACCACCATCTAATTAATAAATTATTAACTGTGTGTGCTTTAATGGTATCATACTGTGTGTTGCTGCCAGTTCAGTGACTACGAACTTCATGTTAATTTCAATTCTCAAATTAGACTGTAGAGAGTCTCGAAAATGGTCCAAAAGTACATGTATATAGTTTGCGTTTTCTACCCATAAAAAAACAAAATCTACAAAACTATATAAAATGGTAAAATGGAAAAAAAAATTACAACTACAAATATGTAATTCCGATTAGATATAGAATTTACTTTTCAATAGTTAACATTTTTCTGAAATAGTTTTAGCCATCTGGCACATACTTAATATAATAATACTAACAAAATCATTTTCAATGCACATTTGACAGCAGAAAAAAGGGAATTAATCAATTCTGAACATAATAAATAACAATATCATTAAAGGTATATTAGCGGAAATTTTTACTTACTACAATGTAGATAACTTGCACCTTTTGGAGTTATACGATATTTTTATTGATTGAACATTTGCTTAACGTCGGTTGCGATGGTATATTAGCTATACAAAAACACCAAAGTTGCATAAATATCAGTAAATTTTGTTATGCTGTACACGTGTTTCAAGGAGTAACCTCCCACCAGCAGTATTAAAATCAAACAATATGGAAAGCCATAATCCAAAAGTGGTAAAAAAAGAAGTACTCATTACCAAAAATATCGAAATAGGAGGCCAAATCCATTATCAAGGACATCTACCGATTGCCATCCACGGAATGAAGCCTCAGTATTTTTAAGTAGTTAAAATTTTGATAAAAACAGTAAATTTCTATAAAACGCAAGGTCCGCCAGCAGTGGCATCAACGCAAGGTCCACAAGCAGTGGCATTAGCCCAATGGTTCAAAATACAAAAATACCATACTATAACATTAATGAGGAGCTAAAATTTTAAGTATTAAACTTTTTTCAAGCCTTGATTTTTGCAATGTTCTTACAATAACGAAAAATTCATAGGTTGCTGTGCAAATTATTTTGCTACAAATGTTTGAAAGTGACAAATATTAGCACTTTTGCGCATTTTAAGGCATTTTGCCCATTTTTGACTATTTTTATTGGAAAAAAATCTAGCTTAAAGTATTTAGCTTCTTATACTTTCTAAAAAGCTGTAAAGAGAAGGAATGAACAAAATCAGACCCCAAAAATTATATGTTGGTGTTGATATAAGAAAGTTTTGTCCCATTTTCATGCTTTCTATAGGATATTTCAGCATTTCCATATTTCCCTAAAAATGTAGATTTTCTAAATTTTTTAAACGGCTTATGTTTTAAACTTCATCCTTTTTTCAGTTTTTTATTGCACAAAATGTATAACACCATTTTTTAAAAAAGCAAAAATAGATCACAAGTGCATATTTTTGCATAAAATGGCTTTTTCTAGGTTAGAAACCACCAATTCATTTCTTTAACATTTTCAACTGAAATTCCCAATATTCAAGTCTGTCTGGACAATTTATCTTAAGTTTAACCTGTATGAAACCATATATTTTCCGAAAGGTGCATATCTCGTCAACATCATATCAAAATTTCGGCATACCTTTAAAGCCTTCCAAGAGAGTTCCGAAGGTTGGAAAAAACCAATCTATAAATATACACGATTACGGCCAAAACATTACGCATTGATAGTATACCGGAAAACCCCTATGATAAGTACTCAAAGGATCATTCTAGTCAATTAACCTTGGTCTCAAAATGACCCTGATACATCAATGTTCAAATAGGTGTATCATTTGTTTCATTCCGACATTTACTTTGAAAGGTGCAAAAATTCAAAGTTATATTTAGATTCTAAAAGAGCTATTTTTTCATTTGTTCTAAGCACTGATTGGCGAATTGGTGGTTTGACACCTTAACATGATATTTAAACATTCCCTAGTGTAATTGGTGCACTTTGTCATGTTTTTAAGTTAATTTCCAAATTGTATACAGAAAATAACATCCTTTTACAAATTTTTCCCTCCTTTTCATCACTATTCAAAAAGTAACAGATTTAGTGTTTTCAGTGCTTTGATCAGTCACAATCACTCATAGATGTTAAAACATGGACACAAAACCAAATATACTTCTTTTGTGTCCAAAAATTCTCGACCCATGTTTAATATTAAGCCCTTAGAGTATTTTCCTATCAAAATAATGCTGCAAATGTTCAAAGCTACTTTTAAAATTTTGAGATCATGCTACAAAATGTCACCCTCCCCCCAAATTTGAGAAGGTGCTTCTGGGGTAAATTTTGGTACTTGAAATGGTCTTTACTTTGGTTGTGGTCATACAAATAGCATTTTAAATGCATAAAATGATGCAAAAAGGTCAAGAAGACAGGGAAAACCAGTTTTGTTTATCTTTTGAGCTTATGAAGAATATTAGGTTTGTGAGTTAGCCGAAAAGCCCTATATGAATAGGTACAATGGTAGTATTAAAACTACTGAAAATCCACCCATGTGCATTTATTTTCCTTCGGGTGATTAAATATATATATATATAGAAAATAACATAATAAAATAAATGCAAATTTATGAATCAAAATATTGTCCCAATATCGGATCATAAAATTTTGACTTTGCTCTTGTTTTGACAATGTGGACCCTAAAATGACAATTTTACACTGTTTAGTAGAGGAACAGCATGATACGTTTTATTTCTAAGGTTCATGTTCACATCAAACTGCATATACAAGCACCATTCCTGCTTAAAAAAATTATTGTATACAAATCAGACAGATTTTTATATAAGGCATCTCAGTTAGAGTTGTCGCTTTTGTTCGCGACACCGAAGACATGAAATTTGTAAACATTGAACATACATGTATAGATTCAAAATAGTGGCAAATTCCTGTGAAAAATCAGCCTGCATTTGATGTTTTTAAACTATTGTACACAGCTTACCCTTCTAATTTTGCACAAAATCATGAAAATTGCCTAAAAATGGCATTTCAGTCTCAAAATACAGAAATATTACATAACAACTGTTTTTGGCCGATATTGTGGCACCAGCTTGCTAAAACTTCAATCTTTACTTCAAATTCATCATACATACATGTTTTGTATCAATTTAGGCTATCAACAACTTTTTATGACATGTTTCAAAATTTTCGCATATTTTGTGTTAAGGTTAGAAACCACCAATTCATTTCTTTAACATTTTCAACTGAAATTCCAAATATTCAAATCTGTCTGGACAATTTATCTTAAGTTTAACCTGTATGA
>MJUU01052811.1:45322-59466 GCA_002080025.1 Modiolus philippinarum | reverse complement strand
GACGGACGGACGAGGGTAAAACAATATGCCCCCCGACTTATCGTCGCGGGGGCATAAAAAGGACTATAACTCCTATATGGGTCGTCAGATTTTTTTTAAAATGTCAGGACATGTAGATCTTATCATGCTGACCATTTTTGTAATTGAAACTTAATCTCTATCTTCTTTCATTTTCAATATATAGGACAAAAAAAACCAAAAAAACAAAAAAAAAACGGAAAATTTGTGGAAAAGGGGCAATAATGGTGAATAGAACAAATAACTCCTAGACGAGTCATCGGATTTTCCCCAAAATTGCAGGGTGGGTAGATATCATCATGTTGATCATTTTTATCCTGTTTGATTTTTGATATAACTGTTTTTGAGTTATTTCAAAAAAAACCCCCAGAAATTTACCCCTATGTTCTATTTTTAGTAGCAGCGGCCATGTTGTTTGGTCTACGGAGTAAGTGCATACCCTGGTGATGATGCAGTTAAGTTTGGTAAGCATTGGCCCAGTAGTTTCAGAAGAGAAGATCTTTGAAAAAAGTTAAAGGACGGACGGACGACGGCCGCCGAGTGATGGCAAAAAACTCAAATGGTCTTTGGCCAGGGGAGCTAAAAATATATCACTCTTTGACACTTTCAAGAAATTTACACAGTTAGAAAATATTTTATGGACTTATAGCATCATTTGTGAACACAATTAACTCGGATTAGTTTTAGAAAATGTTGCTGCTTTTTACTGTTATAAAAACTGATAAGTGTTCAAAGGAATTTGTCCATGCGAGACCCACGTAGGTATTCAATTACATTAAACCCTCCCCAGACAGTCAGTTCAAGGAACACTTATGTCGTCTGTCGTACAGACAAGCTTTTTGGGCTCTGTGAAACTCTCAAGAATTTTTAATGCAAATTCTTTATATAAGGTGAACAAGTTGATCACACGAAGAAGATAAAATATTTGGATCTCAAATGTTTAATTGTGAGAGAGTGTCGTCAGATTTCAAATGCGGACACCTCTAAAATAAGTAAAATAAAAATTAAAAAGTCAATTGTTCTGAGAACAATTGCAAGGTCTTTCCCCGTCCATGTTATGTTTCGTTATGTCTAATGTTTGGCCAACCATAAATGACGATGTTAACAAGGGTAGCATTTTTGAAACATAGTGTTTTCATAAATTTTTTATGGTTTCCGAGATATTGCGATAACAAAATTTCGAATGGCGGCCATTTTGAAAATGGCGGACGAAAATTTTTTTTACCAAACAAACATGTAGATCTTTATGAGAGGAGTATTTTTGCAACACAATGTTTTCATAAATTTTTTATCGTTTCCGAGATATCGCGATAACAAAATTTCGAATGGCGGCCATTTTGAAAACGGCGGACGAAATTTTTTTTTTGACCAACCAGTAATGTAGATCTTTATGAGAGGAGTATTTTTGCAACACAATGTTTTCATAAATTTTTATCGTTTCCGAGATTTCGCGATAACAAAATTTCGAATGGCGGCCATTTTGAAAATGGCGGACAAAAATTTTTTTTTACCTCAGATTTGAAATCAGGGTCATTTAAGCTACCTGGATACTAAATTTCATCAAATTCCGATAACTTTGAGAAATCGACAAAATTAGGGGTCAAAAACGCGTAACCGGGGTCGCGACCCCAAAAAATTTTTTTGCATGACAAATCATCCTGAGGATGAAAGAAACATTTTCCCCCATTCAGAATTTTGATATCGGTTACGGTTTCTGAGTCTAAGTGATAACAAGAAAAACGGCAGTCGGGGAGATAAGTCTGTAATGAAAAAAGTTTTCGGTCGTGGCCCTCATATCGAAATAGCTTTTGGCTAATTGGTTTATTGTATAAAGTATCAAAACGATATGTCGCGAACTGTTTTTGGCAAAGTAAAAAAACAAACGGCGGAAAAAAAGAATAATAATAAACAGAAGAAATACAGAAAGGTCTTTCCGTCTGAAACGGGAAAGACCTTATTTACAAATATAAAATACACAAACAGATCTGGTATTCATCATATGGGAATCTGCCCTACAATTCTGAAAGAGTTGCAAATCAACAAACTAGATGAAAATGAATTATTTTGGCCCGCTGAACATCTTAAATCTTTTTAAGTATCAGGTGTACAACTAAATAAGGTGAAATACATATTCCATAAGTTTGTTTGGAATATGACTTCTGCAAGCTTGTTTGGAATATGACTTACAAATTTGTAGAAGTTGCAGTTAAACAACTAAATTAACCAATGAGCTATTTTGGCTTGATGAACCTTTAAAAATTGTAAAATCAAAATTTTATGTATCAGGTGATCAAAAATATCAAGAGAACAACATACAGTTGGCTGTAGACTTGACCTCTCGTCCAAGTTATTGTCTATTGTGCATGACCTTACCGGTCTAATTTGAGTTATCTATAGGTGTTATTCTATTATTCTATTTTCTTAGGCGTGATTCATATGGCAATATGCAGGAAGTGAATTCAGTTACTTCAGTATTTTGTTATTCATTAACGTAAATGGGCATGAATTTGTGCCAATCAATGATAACTATTTATGTTTTATGCCTGACTTAATTTTGAAACTATTTTCAAATACACAAAGTCTTCATTATATTTTCTTACCTTTATTCCGCTCTCTCATAAAACATCTATCGTAATAATCCCAGGATTCATGTAAACCCTTTTCCTGATCTACGTTATTATCTTTACGAGTTTCTCTTTCCGTCGCTAACTCGTCTGAACCTTGTGGTCTTGTATAATTTTGACTCTTTGTACTGAACCCATTTCGCAAAGTGTCTTGTGTACCTGTGAAATATTCAAACACAAATATGTATCGCTGTTCGCGGAACACATAAGTCGCCTTCACTTTAATATATTGAAGAACTCATTTGTTTGTAATGACAATTGTGCAGTAACAGCATGGAAAGGGCAAAATATAAATAAAGCAGAATAAAATCAAAGGTACACATTTACAATATTTACGAAAACAATCCTCCAAGTTTGGTAGAAAAAATACAAGCTGATAATTCATGCGTATCATAAGACACAGTAACCTATAGTCGCCAAAGTCAAATGATAACATGAAACTTATTCCATGATAAAGCCCGTACTAAAAAAAATTGTGCGGTTATGCGGATGTAAACTTGAAGGCCGCTTGCCGTTCAACGATTTTCAACACTATCTAAATAATCATTAGTTGGTTCAATGCATGATAACTTATAATATTTCTATCGGTTACTCAAGAAAGGATAATACCTTTGTACTTTATATAATACTGACATAAAATCTTGAAGCAAATGACAAAAATGTTCTTATCTGCAATATATATATTGAAGCATTTCTTTAAAATTTAACAGATATAGCAGAGGGTACGTATTATGCAGTCATTTCCCTTTAGACTTTCAAAAGCAAAAACGGTAAAGTCAAGTTATCTTTTAGAAAATTGGAAAAAAAGAATACAAATTTGCAAATAAGACAAGAAAAACTGTGAACAAATCTCACTGATATATATACTCCCCGCTATCCAATTTGATATTCAATCAAATCAGATTCTGAAATAAAAAATGCACATCTACATTGTGTCACAAAGACTGTGTTAGTGTCGTGAAAATCTTTTCAGTGGTACAGGAGACAAACAGAATGGTAGTGGAAAAAAATCAATCAAATCAAATTCTGAATAAGGAGGTGCACATATACATTATATCACAAAGACAGTGTTAAAGTTTCACAAAAAAAAACCTATTTTAAGTTGTTCAAGAGGAGTAGCTGATGAGAGATGGGTACCCACTTGTTATGTAATGGCAAAGTTCTTTTTTTTGCTATGGGAATCAGAAAAAAATCAATTTCAATCAATTTTGAAATAAGAGGTTCACATGTACATTTTGTGACAGAGACTATGTTTAAGTTTCATGAAAATCTATTCAGTGGTACAATGGGAATAGCGGATAATAGAATGGTACTCATTTGTAATGCAATAGCTAGGTCAATGTTTTGCTAGGAGAAACCCAAATATCAATCAAATCAAATTCTGAAAAAGGAGGTGCACATCTACATTATGTCACAAAGACTGTGTTAGAATTTCTATTCAGTGTTTCAGGAGGTGTAGCAGATAAGAGATGTGTACCCGCTTGTAATGTAATGGCCAAGTCCGTGCTTTGCTATGGGACCCCCCCCCTCAAATCAATCAATTCAAATTCTTAAATAAGAGCTGTACATTATGTCACAAAGACTGTGTTAAAATTTCACGAAAATCTATTCAGTCATTCAGGAGGAGTAGCAGATAAGAGATGGGTAGCCATCTGCAATGTAATAGCTAAGTCAATGTTTTGCTATGGGAACCCCAAATATCAATCAAACCAAATTCTGAAATAGTAGGTGCACATCTACATTATGTTTCAAAGACTGTGCAAAAGTTTCATGCAATCTATTCATTGGTTCAGGATGAGTAGCGGATAAGAGATGGGTACCCTCAGGTGTAACGGACGGACGGAAAGGCGGAAGGACGGATGGACAACCCCATTACTATATACTCCCACTTTTCAAGCGGGGGGGGGGTATAAAACAAAATAATAGTACATACTTACAATGTGTATCGATACGTTCCAGAAAGATTGCGTGAAAAATACATTTAGAAGTGAAGATGTTGAACCTTAGGAATTCAATAAGTTTAAGTGACAAAGTTTGATGATAACAGGGATAAATTGAAAATGAAAAATTATGAGAGACAAAAAGCATAGTGCTCATCTGCAATATATATACTGAAGAATTCCTGCAAGTTTGGTGAAACAGTACAAAGCCATTCAGCTGATGAAGGTATAGGATAGAGATGAAATGACACATGTCGATGATAGCATGAAAATCAAGAAACGATATAGATAATATATATATATATATATATATACAGACAAACAAAATGCTTGGTGCTTTGTAACAATATATACTGAAGCATTGTTGCCAGCTTGATAGAAAAGTACACCGGTATTCACCATAATTGACAAAATAGAGAGTTTGTTAAGAAAGACAACTTAATGAATTCCAGTACTGAAGAACCTAAGCTATAAGGAACTATTTGATAAAACCAACATTGGCATACGGGGGTTTAAGAGGGGACGTAATCGAAGCCTACAAAATTATACATGAAAAATATGATTCAGAAGCATGTAACATCCTAAACCTAATGAAAAATACAGGTCAGAGATTTAGCACAAGAACAAACTCATTAAAATTAAGGAGCAAAGATTAAATACCAGTCTAGGGAAAAATGCTTTTCCTATAAGAGTGGCGAGAATTAGGAAAAGATTACCGGCTAAAAATTACAAAGGCACCTTCTTTAAATTCATTCAAATTCCGCCTTAATAAAACTATGGAAAAGGAGGATATATATTATTCTTACTTCAAAGATGAAATAACATTGAGGTCAGGAAGCAGAAGAAGTACACAATTTTTTGAAGATATAGAATCTGGTGAAGAGTACACATAGGGACCTGTGCCAGAAATAATTTAAGTATGGTATCTAGGATGAGTTGTGGATAATGAACAATACAATTAAAACTCTGATCAGCTAAATTTACAAATTTAAAAGATAGCTTTAAGATCTAGAAAAAGAAAACAAAAATAAGAAAAACCAAGGGGTCTTTAATCGCTAACCTAGACCACGGCCTTTTCAGAATTCGAAAGGCAATGCAGTCTCATGTTAAATTTTTGCAGCTGGTTACCACATTGGAAGATGTATTAATATAATCAAGACAATTTTACAGGGGTATATACTTGGTGATATTGTTCCTGAGAAGAAGCCCTTTGTAAACCACGTTCCCGGCTGGCTGTCATTTTGAATGAGGCAGGAACATAACGATCATAAACTTTTGAAGGAACAAACTCAGAAATTATGATCAATTAAATAAAAACTAACCAAGTGGTTTCAGGGGAGATGTTTTCCCTTATTGGGTCTCACTATAGAGTTTCGACGTCACCATGCATTCCTATGTAAAATTGCCAAACTTTGCAGGTTCAGCCTGAACGTATAGGTGTAAAGTTCGCAATCGCAATGAGGTGTATATTTTTGCGAAGCATGGATACCATAGGTTTTACAAACAATGCAAAAAGGGTACGATGATCGTTGAATTTTTTCACAAAATAAGCTCGAACATAAACTGCTTTCAAAAGCACATGTTCGCCTTCTGTCATATTACTGTCCACATGGCCGGCATGACACCGTCTCACTCATGTATTAATGCGATATCCCTACATACTGGTCACAGATGCCAATTATATTTCAAAAGTACATTTTCTCAGCTTCAATTTAAGCAGTCACAAGTACTCTTTCCAAGTATAATAAAATATCTATCACTTACACCGTATTTGATTCCAATTTAACTTTCTGACAGAACTATTTAGCTAAGGGGCAAATTGACCCGGAAGTGTATGTTGAGACCTTGCCATATACTGACTTCCCCCCTAGAATGCGCGAACATGAAAAATACATACGTTGAAAATAATGCGAAATGACTTTTAAGATCAAGGGACAAGGTACGAGACCTTGTCATATACTGACTTCCCCGCTAGAATGCGCGAACATGAAAAATACATACGTTGAAAATAATGCGAAATGACTTTTAAGATCAAAAGTTACAATTGTTCAATCGGTTTCAGATGAGAACATTTTTGAGTCGTTTAGATGGTCATTCGTGTACTGTTGATTCACTCAGTCATTATCACCAAGTGAGCAAAGACTTATGGTCGTAGTCATCTTTAATGAAAAAAGTGATTTTAGCAAAGCTTTTGTTTAAAAAAATAATAAGAAATTTGACATCCCAGGATTTTCAAAAGTTTGATGTATTTAAGTGCATAACAAAAACTTCATACGTTCCCGGATATTAACTTTATTGATAATTTGAATTGCGGTCTTTATAATCACCCCAAAACACCGAAAACTACCAAATAAATGGCCAAAAGTTCTCCAACACAGGTAACTGACATAATTTGGGAGAAATTGAATGATTATTTTAAATATTTGATTTTCCTAAGCAACTATCTATGGATATTTGCCCAGTACTTTGTTTTTTTTTACTGCTAAGTGTAAAATGCAATAAGCTTAAGCCTTCATACGTTTACGTATCTTTCAGCTTTACTTAAATAATATAATTATAATCACAGTTGTTTGTGTTTTTCTTATCATTTAATTGAAAATCAGAAAGCAAAAAGACACTTTCAAAAGCGTATTGGTAGGAGATTCTCTGTACAAATACAATAAAGAAAAATGGAGCAAACGACACCACAAAGTTCAATATTATATGCTCTTTCAAACATGAAATACAAAATAGGATATTATTCAGTCACCAGACAGTTGCCTCCCCATTTTAGTGTAAAAGGCACATTGAAAAGCCCAATAATTCCTCATTTATCGTTTTTGTTAAACAGAAAGCCTCCTCAAAATCAAAAATAGTTTAAAGACTAGAACATTAGAGACTGAACATGTATCGCTCACCTGACAAAATGATTCTATGCCATGTATGACCAAAAATAATGTTTTTATACTAATGGAGTCTAATGTTTAGCTATGTTCTCTATTAGCACCAGTGTTTTTTGTCTGATCCCTTTGAAATGGGCAATCTTTGCAAAGGACCTTCTTAATTTTACACCATTCCAATACAGTTTAGTTAAATTTGCTTGAATAGTTTCAGAGAAGATGATGACAAGGATGATTTTCTCAAAGGTTCCAATGTTTAACTATGTTCCGCATTAGATGCCATGAAATGAGCACTTTCAAACATTATTCCTGTAAAGTTTGGTTGAAATTGCTACAGTGGTTTCAGAGGAGAAGATAAAAATGTGATTTTCTAATAGGGTCCAATGTTAAACTATGTTCCATGCTAGCGGCCATGTTTGTTATCGGATTGTAACAAAATGAGCAATCTTCGTAAAGGTCCTTTAGTACATCAGTCCTATGTTCTGTACTGGCGGCACTGTTCTTTAATGTTATCGAATGAAATGAACAATAGACAGTCCGTAGACAGTCTCCTCATACATGAGGTGTATGCTCTTATAATATAATTATGGCATGTTTGTTCGTGTGAGAATTTCTCATACGTTTTCTAATTCATTTATTTTTTCAATTTGGCTGTTCAATAATTTTATTGTTTTTTTCTAAATGTTATAATCTGTGCACACGACTATTTTTGCCCTTTAACCTAAGTTACACTGCAAGGTTTGCCTACATCTATTTCGATGTGCCCCGTTTTGTCTATCGATGTTGTTTTTGTCCTTATGTTTGTCTTTCGTCGGGCTACTTAATGACAAAGATCTGTAGGCAGACATTGCCCGGTTTAGCTTTTTTTCTCATTGACCGCTCCCGACATGTGTTGCTTCAATGACATATTTTAGCTACGATCGATGTAGGACATTTTTGTCAAGAATACCGCTTAAGTGCACGCTAGGGGCCTTCTTGATCTCGCTTGAGGGGTGAATATTATTGAAGACTCTCAGGCGAGATCAAGATGTAGACAGGAATAAAAGCCATGTCCTTGATAAACTGGAGTTTATGTGTATCGTGTTTACAACATTTTTTGAAATTATGGATTTCCTTTGTTTGGGTTCTAGTGCTGCTGATGAGGAATTAATTTCCGAAATGGCCATACAGCTCATTAAAATTATTGCAGTTGGAGTGAACATATGTGTTATGGTCTCATGTTCATTAACTCCATATCCTTTCGTAAAATATTTCATACAGGAGTTTGTCTTTTATTGCAGTGTAGAGTTGCTAAAACAATTCCCCATGGTAGAGATGTATGCTCTTTATTTTTCTTAGATATGGTGTACTTGTACATGAGATTATATCTCATGTGTACACTTTGTTCAATAACTATTATCTAAATTTATGTAAATTCTAAAACCTAAGGATTAACTCCCTCCATCGTAGTTTTTCCTTAGATATATTTGATATTACTGATTATTCGGATTTCGTTTGGTTTTTATGCATTTACAACATTTTTTGAAATTATGGATTTCCTTTGTTTGGGTTCTAATGCTGCTGATGAGGAATTAATTTCCGAAATGGCCATACAGCTCATTAAAATTATTGCAGTTGGAGTGAACATATGTGTTATGGTCTCATGTTCATTTACTCCATATCCTTTCGTAAAATATTTCAACCATACCCTTTCATATTTTTCTTATCTTTGTTAAGTTTTGTTGCATTTGTTATTTGTGATTTTCCCAAAGGGTCCACTATTAAACTCTGTTATGTGCTGCAGCCATTTTTTGTGGAATTGGAACAAAATGAGCAATCTTTGTTAATGTCCTCTAGTACATCATTCCTGTAAAGTTTGATTGAATTTGCTTCAGCGATTTCAGAGGAGAAGATTAAAATGAGAGATTTTTCAATAGGGTCCAATGTCAAACCTAAGTTTCACGCTGGCGACCATGTTTTTGATCGGATCAGAACAAAACAAGCAAATTATGTTAATGATCTTTAGTATATCATTCTTGTAAAGTTCGGTTACATTTGCTTCAGCTTCAGAGGAAAGATGAAAATGTTTTTTCCCATAAGGTCCAATGTTAAACTATGTTCTGTGCTGGCGGCCATGTTTTTTATCAAACTGAAACGAAATGAGCACTCTTTGTTAGGGACCTTTAGTACGTCATTCCTGTTAAGTTTTGTTGAATTTGTTTTAGCGGTCTAAGAGGATAAGATAAAAATGTGATTTTCCCAAAGGGTCCACTATTACTTGCTCCAGTGGTGTCATAAGAGAAGATGAAAATTCGATTTTTCCCGTAAGGTCCAATGTTACAGAATACAAAATAACAAAGTTGTATAAAATACAGTAAATTTCGTTATACTATACATGTGTTTCAAGGAGTAACCTCCCCTCAGCAGCATAAGAATCAAATTATATGTAAAGCCGTAAAAAAGTAAGTAAACCTAAGTTCCGCGCTTTTGGCCATGTTATTATCGGTTATGAACGAAATTTAGTTTTGTGGCGTGCGTGTTCATTTTTGTTTATTTGTTTTGTCTTTGTAATACTGTCTCAATTCGTGTTGCAGTGTGAATTGCCGTAATTTTGGATTTATGATATTAGGATTTCCCTTTCTTCGTTCTTGCTTCGGTATTCGTTTGCCGATGTATTAGTTCATCATTCCTGTTAAGTTTGGTTGAGTTTGCTTCTGCAGTTACAGAGAAAAAGATGAAAATGTAATTTCCCTTTAGGGTTCAATGTTAAACTATGTTCTGTGCTGGCGGCCATGTTTTTCTTCAGATCGCAACAAAATGAGCAACCTTTGTTAAAAACCTTTAGTACATCATTCCTGTAAAGTTTGGTTGAATTTGCTTGAGCAGTTTCAGAGGAGAAGATGAAAATTCGATTTTTCTCATAGTGTCCAATGTTAAACCTAAACCTAAATTCTGGCTGGCGGCCATGTTTTTTTGTCGGATCGGCGCTGGCGGCCATGTTTTTTGTCGGATCGGAACGAAATGATCAATCTATCTAAAGATGAAAAAGAAAGGAAATGGGGTAAATGTCAAGGAGACAACATCCCATATCCAGTTTAAAAGGACCATTAGTACATCATTGGTTGAATTTGCTTCAGTGATTTCAGAGGAGAAGATGAAAATGTGAAAAGTTAACGGACGGACATAAGACGACGGACGACGGCCGCCAAGTGTTGACAATAGCTCACACTGACCCTTAGAGTCAGGTGAGCTAATAATAAAATCGACATTCTTTCTCTTAGAACGTACAACTATATTGTTTTGTGTGTTTCGGGATATATTGGGGTGTTTTGAGCAGTTCGTGGTGTTTTAGGGTAAAAATATGGACCCGTCTTAATCTAAAATATTTAAGCTAAGGGAAAAATGTTTCTTTTATAACTTTAAACAACAGAATGACTTGTAACAGCTTATGAGATCACTTTGTACATGTATAAAGTGCAGCCTGTTTTTAAAAATAATGAAATGAGAGCACGTCATATACATAGAAGTCTCACTAATTTGTGGTTTATGGTCTTCTGTATCTTTTAATTTGATCTGAAATGAAGAGACTAAGTTTTCGAAATGATCATACAAAAAAAAAATTAATTTACAGAAGCTTTAGTATTTACAAATTATTTACAGTGTTATGGAAACTGGAATCCAATTTTTCGACACTCAAAAAATCAATTTAATATAGACTGTAAAAGTTAAATACCTGTTGCAGAGTCAACATCATCCTGGCACATATACTGTAATACCAGCTGACATTTTACTTTTTGTTGATTATCATCATCATCATTTATTCCACAGCCGTGCTGATTGGTCCACTCTATATCCAGGTAAGTTTTACCTTGCAGACCGGACGCAAAATATTGCTACAATACATCAAATTGTAATTTATATTTTAAAGCATAACTGTATACTTAATCTTAAATTAGTTTTTTTTTATGATAAAAAGAACAACACTCTATTTAATTTTGAGTTCTGAAAATGGATGTTTTTATTCCAACACATCAAAGAAAAAGGTACTAAAATGTTTAGCTTGATTTCTGTCTTTTTCCGAAAACAAGCGAGATAAAGTATCATGAATGACAGAAATTTTATTCTTAAGCAATTAGAATACCATGTAATTTTTCCAAGAAGAAGAAAAAAAGAAAAATAAACAAAAACTTAAAGAAAGATAAAAAATTAAAACTAAATAAAACATAAATAAAAGAAAAATAAATTAACACCTTTCATATTTGTATTTTTAAAGATTTATAGCTTATACGACACTCTGCATCGAAAATTACAAAAAACTAATGCTTCGTCCACTAGTAATTCGAATTGAAATATTACTACATGTAGTCAACTCGAATAAGCTTAACTCGCATTAGGAAAAAAGTCATGTTCGTATATCGTAATTATGCATTCCAATACGCTCTATAACGCAAAACAAACTTTACGTTACCGTGAATTTAGTTTCTGCATATGACCCTTTCGACCTCTTATATCTCTTAAGAAATAAATAAATAGATAAATAAATAAATAAATAATAAATAAATTAATAAGTTTTATTTAAAGTCGGCATGTAAAATATAACAAACAAACATAAATCTTCATTAAAGACATATCCTATATATCCTGTTTTTGTAATATCCCACTATTCAAACTCCAATATGATATCTTCTTGATATCCCTATTGTACAATATTAATGATGAAAGTTTTAAATTAAGCTAAAAAAACTGGGGGGTCGCCGACCTAGTTTTAGAGCTATGACGTCATATGAAAAAGAAAGGAAATGGGGTAAATGTCAAGGAGACAACATCCCATATCCAGGTTAAAACGACCCAAAACAAAGCATATTTATTTACCTGTTTTGAAGGTATTGATGTTATACTATATTGCCTATAATTTCACTATATTAAAGGTTTCGAATGAACTAAAATCATTTGAAATGCTTGTGTGTAGAAAAACAATATGTTACAACAAAATAAAAAGTATGCAAGTTTTGGTATAAACGGCACAATTTTGAAGTTCCCGCCATTTTTGTCAGGCACTCACAAAAAGACAGAATCGCTGATCGCAAAAAAATGAAATATGAAAATTTGATAATATTTTCACAGAAAATATGGTCTATACTCCTCAACGGATTAAGCAAATAAAATAATAGGGTCACCGAATCGGGGAGAAAGATATTTGTGAAAAAACATGTTAAGACTGAAAATGGCGGGAATACAATAGTGGTTTTTTCGTACCGATAGCATTTTTTCTTAATTTGAATCGAAGTATATAATCACAATTAACATTATATTTTTGTACGAATATGTAGTAAAATGTAGCCAAGTAATTATTTTACCCTTTTATTGCTATATATACATGTACAAACTGGGAAAAACGTGCGTTTACGGGACATAAAAAGCCCCAAAAAGGATTAAATAAGACCAATGGCAATAATTACCTTATATTAAGACGTTAGAAGTCTTTCGTCGTTTTGCAAAATGAAGTTTATTTTATTTCCTTTGCTTATTTTCAACTTCTGCTTGCATTGTGAATGCGGAAACAATCAAAAAGTGTTTAATACCTAAAAGGGCATTTACTCTTTATTCATTTGACTTTATTTATTTCTATACACAAGTTTTAAGATTTATTGAAAATGTTTTCTTTGAAATTGACATTGTCTTCAAATATCAATAAAACTCTTGGCAAACTATTTAATGAACGTCGGTCTAACTACCCGAAAAAATCACGACGTCATAAATGAATGACAAAACCTTAAAGCTCGATTTCCCAGGAAATTTGCGACGTCATAAAGGAATTACAAAACAGTAAAGCTCAAAAACAAAATGCGCAGAAATAATAGTAGGATATGCCTTTAAATATCCAATAAAAATGTTTGTAAATCCATTGACATAAATATGTTTAAATGTTGAGAGCGAAAGTTAGAATCGAATCAACAGTACACTGCCGATCAAAACAGCTCGATCGAACTCGATCTATGAATATTCATGAATATTCATCGATCGGGACACTGATCTTGAATGGTCGTGTTCGGTCTACTTAACAAATTGGGGCGATCTTACTAACTCTGCTGAAATCGGGCTGTGTTCCCGAATATTTTTGACATGTAAAAAAATATTGTGAAGAGGTCGTGTACATTACATGTCGAGAACAGGTCGTGAACCAATCGGGGTCTGATCGAGGAAGTCGTGAAGAGGTCGAAAAGGGATCGGTCTTGATCGAGTTTCAAAATTTTAGCCGATCATGCCGATTTCTACCCGACTTTAACTCATTCGCTTCTCGATTTTTGCCGATTCGCTTCCAGACCAACTCGATTAGTACTCGACCATTACTCGACTAACACGATTCATTCTTTTTTCTATGAAAGATCTCTCCGACCATAACCAGAATTTTTCCCGACCTGTATCCGACTTTTACTCGACTACTTAAGACCCTTACTCGATTTATCACGACAGCATGTCATCTTTTCACAATAACACAACACGAGGCTTTCAAAAGCCTCAGTGTCTCACTAGGGCCTTAGTTCAATTTTTAAAGGAACCACCCAATGGACTGCAATCGCTATGGCGATCAAGATTAGTTGATTACGGGCCGCCACAAGGCGGTCCGTTATTTGATATAGGATTTGTACGAATGACATGATTTACCGCGGAATGAATATAGTTGATGGTACATGTAAAAAAAA